>JAXDDW010000061.1:1395000-1405000 GCA_034670385.1 Hoplostethus mediterraneus
TCAATGCAATCAGCCTCTTTCAGTCCGGACCGTCATCACAAATACACCAGGTGGCTTTCCACTTCCAGCGCAGATGTCAGCAATTTTCACAGCATTTGTAGTGGGATGAAATACACTCTCGGTCTCGTTGTTGTGCTGCTCAGAACAGGAAGTGATTACTTGTTATTGTTGTTATTGTTATTATTTGTCTCTCTCCTCGGATTCTCCTACATCATGATCTGACCTGACCTACTCTGACCCCACGTTGGTTGATGATGCTTTATTCTGACCAGTTGTGGGTCGGGAGGAGACAACTTGTGTGTTTTTGCTGCTTGGTATTTCCTTTCATAACATCACACCGTTATGAGTTAGCATAGCTAGACAGCAAGCGCTAGCTCGGGCACCTTAATCAAACATACACAGAAAAAAAACCTCAAAGCATTACTTCATTACTTCAGATCTTCCCATCGACCAACGGTGGATGAAGTCTGGGAAGCTTCTCATCCAATTTGCACTTGACAGACAGAACTATTGATCATGACACTAAATCACATCGGTAGGAAGCTAGGAAGCGAGGACGTCTAATAGGCTGTATATTACTCTGTAGCTGTGAAAGGTGACACGAAGTGGTTAAATGAGTCTTAAATCCCTTTGATTCTCATCCAGGTTGAAAAGTAAGATAATGAACCAGAAACAGGAAGTGTGTTTGGATCTTGTTTTCTGTTTCCTGTCTTGTAGATGAACATTATATCCGGAGGTTTCTACGACGGCCTGATGTTGTACACCCACGCTCTGAACGAGACCATGAAGGCCTCCGGAGGTCGGCCCCCGGGGAAAACCGTCACCCAGAGGATGTGGAATCGAACGTACTACGGTCAGTGAACATCGTGTGTGTGCAATCTGTTTGTGAAATTGATCCCTTGAGGGGAAATTTATCTTTTCACTTTCCCTGATCCACAAGGAGGTCAGAGGTCAGAATCAGCCACGGTGCAGCTCTCAGCAGGGCAGGTACTTGGGGTCATGGGGGAATCGAACCTGGGACCATCAGCTCACAGCACGGGGCCTGCACCCACTAACCCAGTGGATTTACACAGTCACTGTTTTAACAGTCTAGTTGCTCAGTGGAACCAGTAGAGACTGTGGTTGTACTGGTCAGCTCCCAGTAGAGACTGTGGTTGTACTGGGGAGCTCCCAGTGTGTATCTGCAGGATGTTGCTCAGTAAAACACCTTGAAGAAGCTGAAGAGTGGAAACCTTGTGACACTCAAACTCAAACTCTGCTGCTGAAGTTTCATCTGTTTGCTCCCAGTAGAGAAGCACTGAGGAACCAGTCCCGCCTCTCTCCTCTCATGTTCACAAATGGACCAGACTAGACTAGACTAAGGACTAGATGAAGGACTAGACTGAGGACTAGAGGCCAGGTGAATGGAAGTGAAGTTAATATCTGTCAAGCGATTCTCAGTTTCAGATCCAGAACCAGTTCAACCAGTCTCCTACTGGTGGCTGCTGATTTCAACCAGTCACAAGCCTGCTCTGAGAGCGTGGCGCTGCTGGACCCCTTGTGTTGTGTTTCTATTGTACAGGGTCACATCTCTAAAGCTATGGCGTCTCTATGAAGCCAATGACATTCCTTCTGTCATATCAGCAGGACAAGAAACAGTGTGTGTGTGTGTGTGTGGCGGACAGATACCTCACCTCACCTCTTTTCATTTGAGTTCCTCCTGAACTCGCCTGCTGGCCTCTCTCTCTGCAGAGGTCTGCTTATTGTTGCAGTAAAGATCTCTGTGTTGTTTTTACTCAACGTGGTAGTTTATCTTCAACACGGTGCCCTGCTACCCCCCCGAAGCCCTCCTCTCAGAGTCCCAGAGGAAGTACTGACGTCTTAGAGGGGAAGGGGGAGCTGGGTTGCTATTTGATTAATAAAACACAACTCAGAAGACATCGATTGAACCTTGAAATGGCAAACAATATTTGATAGTGGAAAGTGAATCCGTTATGCTTTCATAAACTCTGATTTCTTGAAAACTGACAGATTCTACCTCAAAGTACAGCGAGTGAAAAACTATCCACTTTATTTTTGAAGCCTTTATTTCAACGAGTTATTTCTGTCTAGTTCGAGGAGACCTGGCCGAGACAGCAGCAGCAGCACAGAACAACAGGAAACACATTTCATAAATAGATATCTTTCATAATAAAAGTGATAGATAAGACCAGAAAAAGTTGGAGAGAGAGGAGAGAGAGAGTGGAGGAATAGTGACTGAGTCTTTCTACCTTCTCTACCTGGCTCTTATATTCTTTCCCTTCACTTGTTGCGTAAAGCAGTCGAAGTAGAAATTAAATTAAATTAAATAAATACGTAAATATATTGTGTAATGTGACAATAAATAAATAAATAATAATACAATTAAATGTGAGCATAAATAATTAAATGTGGTGCAAAATGTATGTATGGATTTATTTATTTAATAATTGAATTAATAATGTATTTATTTTGTCATTGAAATAAATAAATAAATAATTACATAATTAGATAATTGAATACATTAGATACATTACATGAATGAGATAAATCAGATAAAAAATAAATATGAATTACTATACAGGTAAGAGGTCTCTGTAATCGGAGGCTGCCTGTTAATATAAATGTAATATAAATATAAAGTCGTTGTGATGGTGAAGCGCTGCTGCCTCTCATCCGTGAGACTGGAAAAGACAGATCGGTGTGGTCGGGTCTTCTGGCTTTCGGCGGACAAGCAGATGTTTCCCCTCTGCTTCTCTTCAAGATCTTGGAAGGAAATGGAGCCCCGAGAGAAACAGAGAAACAGAAAGTGCCAGCGTTGCTGAAAGCCTCCTCGTCTCGTTTCAGCTGGCAGCCGGCGCTCTGCCAGAACCAGAGAGCAGGAGTCCATTCATCTCCTCCTCTGGTTCCCCTGGAAGTGCTTGTCCGGATGCTGCGAATGGAGAAGTCACTGAGATTCTTCCACTTTGTCACTTTGAGTCGTCTATTAATAAGATCCAGCTGGCGATTTATGCAACAAGCTACTCAACACAGCAGGAGGTGTTATTCTTGACACCAAGCAGAATAAAGTCACTGTAAAGCAGTTTCTTAGCCAATCAGAAACCAGAACTGGAGGTCTCTATTTTATACAGGGAATGTCAATACAACTGACATCATCGCCTCAATACCCTTTAATGAAACTAACCAAGATTTAAAGTATTTCAAAGATACGAAGAGTACCTGCATCAGTTTTTTCCTTAAAAACTTAAAAAGGGGAAGTCAGTTCATCTCTACCTCAGGCTTCACAGTCTGGAGCTGTCACTCAAATATTTCCACTTGATCCAGATTGTGTCGCGTTCATTAGTCTTAATAAGATCCAGGCGGGCACTTGATGGTGATTTATACTGGAAACCTTAAAGAACCCTTGAAGAACCCTTGAAGAACCCTTAAAGAACCCTTGAAGAACCCTTAAAGAACCCTTGAGGAATCTCATCTTGAATTGCTGTTCTTACTACAAAACCCTCGGCACTTTCAAAAGCGTATTTTTCCGTCTTGCTTCCACTTGAACTTGTCTGCAATCTGTTCATCCTTCCTTTAGTTTCATTATTGATTTGCCCTTTTGTATCCCTTTTTCTGCTTTATTTCATGTTCACATGTTTCCATGTTTCCATGCGGGTGTCTCTGTGGCTCTGTTGTGATGGATGCTGTATGAATGAGGGTTATTACGAGAGGGAGTTTTGCCGTGCAGCTTCAGTTGATGAATCACAACCGACTTCCTGTTTGCCACGTCTCCAGAGCACACAAACCACGGAGCGCTCGGCTGATGGATGAGCTGGCCGAGCATCTACCCATCAGTCAACACACACACACACACACACACACACACACACACACATACACATAGGGTTGGGTAATAATTCAATATGATTGTTTGTCTTTCAACAGAATCATATCATGATGAAATCAAGATATTGGGTTTACGTGATACACAATTCTGCAGTCTTGATTAATGATAAAAGCAAATGTTGACCAGATTGACCAGATTTCCATTTCTGAAATCTAATATATAGATATATAATAAAAATATATATAATATGTTTTCTGACCTAAATGAACCGCGTAAAAACATGAAACATAAACCAGAGTTAATGGGTTTTTCCCACCCACACACACACACACACACACACACACACACACACACACACACACACACAGACCTCCTGTCTCTCTCCACAGACATCCATGCTCACCTCTGTCAGGTCAGATGTGTTTACCCTCTCAGCCAATGGCGAGCTGTCGCCACCTGATCTGTCCAACATGAGGAACTGCAGCTTTGATTGATCAGAGGGTTTATTTGTGTGTTTGTCTTTGGATCTTGTGTTGAGGTTGGGTTTGTTTGGCTGGGCTGGGGGTTAGTGTTATATAGGAGAGATGGTGTATATTCTGGGAGGTCACAGGGTCAAAGGGTCACCAGGGGTCACAGGCAATGGGGGGGCGGGGGGATAGTGTGACTGACTTTGAGAGGATAGAAAGTTACTGAGGGGTAATGGAGGAGGTGTCCTTAGTGTGTGTGTGTGTGTGTGTGTGTGTGTGTGTGTTGTGTTGTGTTAATGTCAATGGGCTTTTCTGCTTTGTTAGAGTTGTGTCACAAAGACAAGAACAAGCTTCAGTTGGTACATTTATTATTAGCAGCCAATGGTAGAGAGGTCAAGGGTCAGAGCGGCAGGGCCAGGTCAATGTTCCTGTGACTCAGATGAAGATATAAGACAGAAGAAATAGGAGCCAATGACAGGCAGAATGTCTTTCTTTCAAGAGCGTATTAGAGTGAAGAGGGGGATTATGGGTCATTGGTGGGGGACATGAGGTACTACTGGAAGAAATGAGTTTGACTTTGGGTGGCTCTTATTCACATCCGTCCAATCACCTTCGATTCTTCAGCGCCACCCATCATGCCCAGTGATTGGACTGTTGAAATGTGCGACGGCACTATTCACACATTTTGTCAGCATCTTGTGGATTCACCCTGTAAACATAGCTGCCAAAGTAAAAGCAACACCTACATTAAGTGTCTTAACAGGGTGTGATCTGCCAGAACCGCTTCAGTCCAGCTCGGCATGGATTCAACGCCTTCCTGTTGTTTTGATTCAGGTGGTGGAAAATGTCTCGCTCCTGAATCTCCCATTAGTTCTCTGTAGATTTGAGATCTGGTTTGTGGTATACGTTTGTGTACTATGGCAAGCCGGTTTAACATTTAATCAGTAGAGCTGACTAGTAGCGATTCAGTTTTCACTTGTGGAAGTGACATGACAATGTTAAAATGTAATTTTGACTAGTTAAAATGTTAATTTAAGATATCTGTAAAACAATTTTGACATGTTACAAATATATTTTAGCATGTAGTAATTACATTTGACTAGTCAAAACTGATTTACAGATATCTTTAATTTAATTGTAGATATCAGTAATTCCTTTTTCACTAGTAAGAATAAACAGATATCTACAATTGAATTTCCACATGTTGAAAAAGGATTGTGACTGGTGGAAATGTACTTTCCCATTTGAGATATCAAGAATTGCATTTCTGATGTCCAACATATTAAAAACAAGGTAATACAATGCAGCTGGAGTGGAAGAAGTGATTATTAAAATCCAATGAACATGTTTTGCCATTGAACGGGTATATGATCAAGGTGTTAGCACTCTGCAAAAAGTCTCCATATTACTAGACCTTTACTAGTCCTTACTTAGACTAGTGGAAATTCCTTTTTTGATATCTAAAATTCAATTCTGACTAGTTATAAAAGGAATTGTAGATATCTCAAATATAATTGTTACTAGTACGAATATAATTTTCACTAGTTACAATTGCATTTTAGATATCTGAAATTACATTCTTACTAGTTACAATTCCAAGCCAACATATCAATAATTTAATTTTGACTAGTCAGAATTGAATTTTAGATATCTAGAATTCCATTTATCTGTAATGTAAGAACAACTGTAGATATCAATAATCAACATTTTGACTAGTGAGAAATTGTCGATATCATTAATTAGAATTACAACTAGTCAAAATTACATGATGGATATGTCGACTTGTCAAAAAGCAATTGTTGATGTCTACAATTTACCGCTACTGATTAAATGTTAAAAGGGCTTTCCATATGTCTCCATCGTATCATCGGTGCCCTGTGGATGGACGACGGTAGAAATGCCTCACCGGCCACTGAGAATGGCTTTGTGTTTACTGGTGCTTACCTTGCTCTCTGGAGGGAAACGTGCCACAACGGAGCTGCTGGAGCTTCACCGTGGTAAACAAGCCGGCCTGTAGACTCCTCTTGGCACTCACCGCACATGAACTCATCCACTTGTAGAGCAGAGGGTGATAGATGATGTCCTGGCTCTGTTCCCGCTGCTCAGTGGACCACAGCGCCTGTTCCTCGCCACGCAACACTGCATGTCTAGGTTTAATGAAGGGTTTGTGCTCTGCCGCTACCTCACTGCTCTTGATGGCGTTGCCTACCAACGTGAAAATACAGATGGTAATTTCAAATGTTGGTTTGGAACAATACACTACAACAATACATCACATCTTGCAATCCAAAGTCACATGTGACAGTTTATGCTGCAGATTACAGATTTCGGATTGCAATGTTTGTTCGCCAACTGAGGACAGAATTAGAATCTTTAGTATTATAAATAATCTAAAAATGACAATGAACACCAGTGTGTCTTAACTGATCAAACACAACCTATTTCAAAGTGTAAAGATGCTCTCACGTTTTTGACAAATTCATTCTCTACAAGAGGACTTGGGGAGAACGTTCTCCAGGAGTGTCGACTTCTTGGATTTGAAGATCACCTTTCTGAGCACGTCTACCAACATGAAAGCATTTTGTCTGATACTTCCAGCTGTTTATTGTTTAAACATGTTATAATGTATTGACTGCTTGGTCTAAATCTGGGAACACAGCCAAACAGATCCTGGATAAGAGAGACGTTGAAAAGCATGATGGGTAAGCATGACGGGATCTTAATTGCTTCGTCATCGTAGAGATCTCATCTGTGTGGGAGCGCCAGGCGTCTACCTGCAGTGTGAACAGTGTTTTGTCAGACCTTCAAATCAGCTGTCAGTTAGTGTCAGTCATTTTGTCATCTTCTTCCTCTCCTCTCTCTGTCTGTCGTTCTCTCCTCCCTCTTGGTGTTTCTCTCCTCTTATTACTGAAAGAGGCCTGATCTCTTCTCTCCTGGTTGTGAAAAGCCCCTGACAGGCAGCAGAGGAGACCCCGAAATAGTCTGGAAATCTAATCAGGTGAAACCAGAGCCTCCCGTCTCCTCCTCCTCGTTTCTCCTCCATCCCCCTTGTCCTCTCTGTTTCTCCCTATCTCTCTCTCCGTCTGCCTCCATCTTCCTCCTCCTCTCTGGACATCCATCAGTCGGAGGTCTTCACCCAGCCTCTGTTAGCGCTGCTGATGCTGGGCTCTGGCCTGGGCCGATAATTACAACCACTGTGTTTCCATCCAGCTGTCAAGACAGTTTCAAGCCAAGCTTTGAAATGTTGTAATAAGTAAAATGAGGTTTTAGGTTTGTGTCCATTAAGGCCAATGGGTTTTAGGGATGTAAGAGGGGAGGAGGTACATGTGAAATCCAACACCGCTGGTTTACCATGGAGACTTTTTGAAAGGTGTGATATTGTTTATCCAAGACCTTTTTGGTGTTAAATGTTATAAACATATAACATAACAAACCCAAAAACCATGAGACTGACTTGGATTCAGCAAGTTGTTATTGTTCTGGGTCCAAAACCTCTTTTCAACTGTTCAACACTGAATCAAGCATGTGATGTTATTTACTCTACAAATGCATTTCCATCATATAAACCCTCAAGAAAGTGGAAGAACCTTTTATCAAACCAGATTGAATCAAATCAAAATCTGCCATTACCATCCAGCTGTAATAACTTCATATACAATAATGATGAGCCTGTCTGTCTGTCTGTCTGTCTGTCTGCCTGTCTGCCTGTCTGTCTGTCTGTCTGTCTCACACCACACTACAACACAGCAGAGAACGTCTGTCAGGTTTTACTCCCCAGGCTGGAGCTCAGCCAGTCAGACTTCCATCATTATTAGTTTCTTCCTCCTGACCAATGATTTCTTGTCTGGCTTCGTTAATCTTTTGCAAACAGTCACCAGCCTGCTGACGTCACATTACTGATCACTATAACTCCACATCATCAACCTCAACCATCATGAAGCTTCTCCAGCTGCTGTTCTCAACACCCGGTGTCAGGTAGGTCTTTACCGGGAGGAACCCTCTGGAGACAGGAAGTGATGCGTTTTACGCTTCAACAGAAGAAGAACTGGGTAGTTAGCATGAGCAGCGATAGCCACCGTAGCTGAACAGACAAAGAAAAGAGCGCCACCTACAGGAACTCAAACTCCATCAACAGAAAATCCAAGGAGGAAGACGTCACAGTACTGGACACACTGTTTGATTGACAGGTGATCTCTGGGAAGAGCAGTGAGGAACACCACAGTGAAGAACACCACAGTGAGGAACACCACAGTGAGGAACACCACAGTGAAGAACACCACAGTGAGGAACACCACAGTGAAGAACACCACAGTGAGGCTGAGAGACGAAGATGGAGACTGGATAATAAAACCCCCGGTTTTGCCAACATATATATTACTTTTTCTTATTTTTTTAAGACTGTTGAGTTCTATATATTATATCTTATATATTATATATATTATCACATTGGCAAAAGGTAAATTGATTTGATTTAAGAAGAGAATGCTTAGCGGTGTATTGATCAGGCAGTTTCTAATAGTTTATATAAGATTTATTCCTCCTAATATATATTTGTATCAACTAACCAAGAGTGGAGCAGGTGGAGTTGGGAATCGTACTGATGTAAACTATCTCACACACACACACGCACACACACACACACACACACACACACACACACACACACACACACACACACACCCAGCCAGGCTTCGATCCCATATCCAACATGGCGGCGTGACAGCTGCTCTGCGTGTTGATGAACCTGAATGTGACTTGACAGTGTGATGAAAAGGGACAGAGACGATAATTACATTTGTCCGCCTGTCCTAATCTGTGATTTCTATCCGTGGGCAGGCTGAGCCCAGGATGAGGTGAGCCTGGTTGCTAAGCAACTGGTTCTGGTAAAAAGCAGGGTAAGAGGGTTTCTGAAATAGACCTGGTGCCTGGTGGTGAGGATGTTCTGGTTTATGGATGCTGGTGTTTTCATCCAGAGCAGGGAGAGCTAGTGTTGGGCTGAGTAACCTGAGTAGTGTCACAGGTTACTAGCAGGTTACTAGCAGGTTACTAGCAGGCTACTAGCAGGTTACTAGCAGGTTACTAGCAGGCTACTAGCAGGCTACTAGCCAGTCTGTCTAACCACTTCCTTGTTCAAGTATTCGTTCATTTTGTCTTCTTAATGCTGTTTTCATCCTCTCATCCATACAGTCCTTATTTAGTGTGGTATAGTCATGTGCTCTATTCTTTTGCTTCTTGCTGCTGCAGTGTGGCGTCGGTTCAGTTTCATCGAGTCTTGGAAGTAGCCTTTGTTGTAATCGCCTTTTGCCCCTATAGCCCAATGCATTGACTGGTATATCCATTACACCCTGAAAACTGGGGTTCATCGGTTCCTCTAAGACCCTAGGGAGCCAGTGGTCATGTCATGGTTCCTTGAAGATCCTCCATACACTAGAGGTTCCTGAAGGTACCATCAGGGCCCATGAACTGTTTATGAACCTTCTGGGGTTGAAATCTGAGGAACAGCATACTTTTACTTTTTGGTGTTGAAACTACGAACGTTCATCAGCGGAGTTAAAAAGCATCTTGGGAAACCAGACGTCACGTTCTCTCTGTCCGTGTGTTGCGCAACAGTCGCTGGGTGGGTGGCGAGCCAAAGACCACCTGACCTCTGGGGGAGGAGTCAACGTCCTGGCGTCGTAGCAACCACCGCGCCCAGTAAAACCACATCACT
>JAXDDW010000061.1:1410000-1412500 GCA_034670385.1 Hoplostethus mediterraneus
ACATAATTTTCCTAAACTGTATTTGTTTGTGAAAGTGGAATATTGTGGTTCAATTTTTGTGGGTTTAAGTCCAAGAACCACTTCCATATTTATTTATTTATAGTTGTATTTCCTGCAGGTCATTCTGTGTTGATGAAGTGTGCTGCTGTCCTCTCCAGATCGTGTTGGTGTACAACAGTTCAGAGGAGCAGCTGACCTCCATGCCGGGGACGGTCCTCCACTGGCCAGGGGGCGCTGTTCCTCCAGATGTTCCTCGCTGCGGCTTCAAGAACGACAACCCCGTCTGCGTGGCGAGTCAGTGGCTGAACCGCGTTTTACTTTAGTCTAGTCTAGTCTAGTCTTCTTTACTTTACTTTAATTTTGTCTAGTCTAGTCTACTTTACTTTAGTTCAGTATAGTTTAGTTTACTTTAGTTTAGTTTAGTTTAGTTTAGTTTAGTTTAGTTTAGTTTAGTCTACTCTAGCCTAGTTTAGTCACATCAAGTTTAGTCACATCAAGTTTAGTCTAGTCTAGTTTAGTCTAATTTATTCTAGTCTAGTCTAGTTTAGTTTAATTTAGTCTACTTTAGTCTAGTTTAGTTTAATTTAGTCTAGTCTAGTTTAGTCAAGTCTAGTCGAGTCTAGTTTAGTTTAGTCTAATTTATTCTCGTTTCGTCTAGTCTAATTTAGTCTAGTTTAGTCTAGTCTAGTTTAGTCACATCAAGTTTAGACTAGTCTAGTTTAGTCTAGTCTAATTTAGTCTAGTTTAGTCTAGTTAATTTAGTGTAGTTTATTGTAGTCTAGTCTAGTTTAGTTTAGTTAGTCTAGTTTAGTCTAGTCTAGTTTAGTTTAGTTTCAGTGATACAACATAAACACAGTACTACAATGTAAGGACACACACACACACACACACACACACACACACACACACACACACACACACACACACAGTCAGTGATCTCTCTCTCTCTCTCCATCAGAGACCATCACCATCCACCAGATGGTCTCCATCATGGTGTTCTTCATCGTCATCATGACCCTCACCATCACCATCTTCATCTACAGGTGAGGACTGCTCCTATTGGTTAAGGTCAGAGGTCACTGGTGTGTCACATGTTTGAAACTGACCAATGGGAGGGATGGAAAACGTGTATCTTTTTGTCTCATCTGTTGTTCTTTCTCCTCCTTGATGTTTCATTTCTTCATACAAAAAACACTTCAACACACACAAATGCACATATATACTGAAACCATGTACACACACACACACACACACACACACACACACACACACACACACACACACACACACACCCATGCAGGAGGTTGAAGCTGGAGAAGGAGCTGGTGGCTCAGCTCTGGAGGATTTCCTGGGACGACATGCAGATGAGCAACATGGACAAAGTCCTACGCAGCGGCAGCAAAATCACCCTGTCACTGGTCAGTACACACACATACACACACACACACACACACACACACACACACACACACACACACACACACACACACACACACACACACACTCACTCACTCTGATCCTGTATCTGTCTACAGAGAGGCTCCAACTACGGTTCCCTGATGACTGGGGATGGAAACCTGCAGGTGTTTGCCAAAACTGGATACTACAAGGTCTGTGTTCTTCTGTCACGTATGTATGTTGACAGTAATAAGCCATGCAGCACTGAGGTTAGTAGGTTAGTGTCAGTGATCAAGCTCTAGTTCATGAAACACCCACTGTCACAGTGTCAGGTAGGTCTTTCCTGGGAGAAACCCTCTGGAGACAGGAAGTGATGCGTTTCACGTTTCAACAGGAGAAGAACTGGGTAGTTAGCATGAGCAGCGATAGCCACCGTGGCTGAACACACAGAGAAAAGAGCGCCACCTACAGGAACTCAAACTCCATCAACAGAAAACCCAAGGAGAAAGACGTCACAGTACTGGACACACTGTTTGATTGACAGGTGATCTCTGAGAAGAGCAGTGAGGGACACCACAGTGAGGAACACCACAGTGAAGAACACCACAGTGAGGAACACCACAGTGAGGAACACCACAGTGAAGAACACAGTGAGGAACACCACAGCAAAGAACACCACAGTGAGGAACACCCACAGTAAGGAACACCACAGTGAGGAACACCACAGTGAAGAACACCACAGTGAGGAACACCACAGTGAGGAACACCACAGTGAGGAACACCACAGTGAAGAACACCACAGTGAAGAACACCACAGTGAGGAACACCACAGTGAGGAACACCACAGTGAAGAACACCACAGTGAAGAACACCACAGTGAGGCTGGGAGACAAAGATGGAGGCTGGATAATAAAAGAGAATGATGACTATCACTATAGTAATCAATAAAATCTTCATGTAAAACTGCTGTAGGAAGGAGGAGATATTCTTAATGTTACATTGTTACATTTCATCATTAATCATCATGAGTCAAACACCTTCAGCTGAGATAGTTCTGTTTGTCTTAGTGTGATTAAACCTGCTAGCTGTTCATTAGAGTAGA
>JAXDDW010000061.1:1415000-1480000 GCA_034670385.1 Hoplostethus mediterraneus
CTCCATAATATTTGATATTAAATGTTATTTATAAAGTAAATGGGTCTTAGATTCGGATCCAGCTGGTGGTGGTACTACTGAAGCCAGTCACTGACAACTCATTCGTACCACTCCAGTGAAAAGTACATGTTGTGCTCCACTGAAAATACTTGTCCGTGAATGAATGTGAGGTTGTGAAGAATTAGACATAATTGCTCCAAGCTTGTTGGGTTTCTACTCACTGGCCAAGCCACAAAGTCAGAAAAGACTTTATCTTGGAAAGTCAAGGTTCCCAGTTTGTGTCTCTACGGAAGGTTAGTGTTTGGCTGAAGGCCTCCAGGGAGGTTAAGGTCTGAGTTGACGTTACGGTGTATAAATGAACCGTTCCTCTACGTGGGAATGATGTACAACTTCTTATGATTCCTTCAAGATGACTGTCGAGTGAATTAATGTCGTAGTGGCGCCCTACAGCCGCTCTAAATCTTTTGTGTTGTTGATTAGAAGCGGTGGCTGGTGCAGGTCCATGCTGGGATTCAGAGATTTAGTCTGAATCGTGACAAAGACCAAATGAGGGGAATTAGACACAGAGCGTGTCACGACTGATCTGAAACCAGTTACACACTGAGAAATAAGACAGAAATGTAGAGAAAGACAGAGTGAAAATCAGAGATAGGACATGTGTTGCCAGCAGTGATGATCAGCCAGCGTCTTTATTCACTCAGCAGCTTTTAATAACACGCTTTCTTTCCAGTTGCCTTTCCACTGCAGCAGTTCACCGTCCAGAACTACTAACTCCTACAGTCAGCTTCCAGTCCACCTAACCCTAATACACTCAATATAGATATACTACTATATATACTACGATATACTACTATATATCTAGTATATAGATATACTAGATATACTGAATATACTAGATATACTAACTATACTAGATATACTAAATAAACTCGATATACTAGATATACTAACTATACTAGATATACTAGATATACTAGATATACTAAATATACTAGATATAGCCTACTAACTATACTAGATATGCTAATATACTAGATATACTACATATACTAGATATACTAGATATACTAACTATACTAGATATACTAAATATACTAGATATACTAGATATAGCCTACTAACTATACTAGATATGCTAATATACTAGATATACTACATATACTAGATATACTAACTATACTAGATATACTAAATATACTCGATATACTAGATATACTAACTATACTAGATATACTAGATATACTAAATATACTAGATATACTAACTATACTAAATATACTAGATATACTAAATATACTAAGTATACTAACTATACTAGATATACTAAATATACTAATTATACTAGATATACTAAATATACTAGATATACTTAATATACTAACTATACTAACTATACTAGATATACTAAATATACTAATGATACTAGATATACTATACTAAATATACTAACTATACTAACTATACTAGATATACTAACTATACTAACTATACTAGATATACTAGATATACTAAATATACTAACTATACTAGATATACTAGATATACTAATTATACTAGATATACTAAATATACTAGATATACTAAATATACTAATTATACTAGATATACTAACTATACTAACTATACTAGATATACTAGATATACTAATTATACTCGATATACTAAATATACTAATTATACTAGATATACTAGATATACTAACCTGGCCAGCACCACTTCCTCTTCCTTTTTTACATGAAGGTAAAACAAACCAACCGATTTTCAGTGATGTAACACACATACACACTTTATTTCTGTTGGATTACATGATTGATACTTGGAAGATTAAAACTCTGAGGACTGAAATATACTAAAACCTCAAAACCTCTAAAACCCTAAAAAGGTCTCATGATCAAATGAATCTTCCTGTACATACATAGAAGTCACAGTAGTTGGTAAGAAACTTGATATGGAAGGATCCCATTTCCAAACCAGACCAGCAGACAGACAGCAGGATCTGGTGGATCTAGTGGAGGATCTGGTCTGTAAGGGAGATGTTTCTTAACCTGGTGCTACTAGTCATGTAATCAGCGTCACTCTGAGGTCGGAGTTTGGTCTCAGATTTGATGATTTCGGTGGGATCCTGTGCAGTCAGAACGCAGACCGGATAGGATTTGAATGATCCGTAGAGAGCAGCCCAGCATGAAACCCAGATCAGGAGGAAATGGTGAAAAAAAGACCAAACTACTCAATTTCCCATGAATCATTTCTCTGGCTTTTACATTGAACTTCGTGAGGATGGACTGAGAGCTGAGACACCATGTGTTTTCCCCTCTTCAAAGTTGACAGGGTCCTTAATGTGTTAGTCAGGTTTCATGACCCCTGGGCTCCTGAAACCTGAATATCGCGCCACACAACTGTAAACACACCAATGAGAGAATGAGCAATCAGTTCCTGAAGTGAATTCAAGACGTTGTTGCATCCCTTTGAAACATGACTTATTGCTTCATTACACCGGCTCACCCGTGTACCCACCCTGCCCCTGTCCTATTTCCTCCTCCAGAGATCGTGGACCGGGTGGTGCTGGGCGAGTGGCCCTGCCTGAGGCCCACTATCGACCCCCAGAGCCACAACCCCGAGCTGGGCCAGCTGATGCAGCGCTGCTGGGCCGAGGAACCCACCGAGAGACCAGAGTACAACCACATCAAACTGCTGCTTCGCAAACAGAACAGGTCAGAACAGGACATGCAACAAGAAACTATACATGTCTTATCCCTGATTCTGTCCAGACACCCTGGACCACGTCTGAGACTATTGACAGTGATACTAAGCTATGCTCTACTTGTTAAAGGGAGTCCAGAACCAACATCCTGGACAACCTGCTGTCCCGCATGGAGCTGTACGCCAACAACCTGGAGGAGCTGGTGGAGGACCGAACCCAGGCCTACCACGAGGAGAAACGCAAGGCCGAGGCGCTGCTGTACCAGATACTACCACAGTGGGTGTTGAACACAGACTAACATGACACAACAGTATTCACAAATACAGGATACTAGTACCAGATATCACCACAGTGAGACATTTGATTGGATAAGAAACCAATGAGACTGACTGGACTTCTCGACTCTGGAGGGACATGATGAAACCACAGACCAAGATAGTATCACATGTTTACCTGGTTTACCTGCACACCTGTAGCACGTATTCAGTCAGGTTTCAATCAGGTATTCAATCAGGTTCTCTCTCTCTCTCTCTCCTCTCTCTCTCTCTCTCTCTCTCTCCCTCTCTCTCTCTCTCTCCCCTCCAGTTCGGTAGCAGAGCAGCTGAAGAGAGGGGAGACGGTCCAGGCCGAGGCCTTCGACTCCGTCACCATCTACTTCAGCGATATTGTCGGCTTCACCACGATATCTGCCGAGAGCACACCCATGGAGGTCAGGAGAGTCGAGTCAGTCGAACCAGTAGAGCTGAGTAGAGACGTGTTTCATAACTATGATAAACTGACCTGACCTGTTTGTCCTCCAGGTGGTGACCTTGCTGAATGACCTCTATACCTGTTTTGACGCCATCATCGACAACTTCGATGTTTACAAGGTGATTGATCAGATGAAACTTTCCCATAAAGTAAAAATTTGTGTGAAAACGGTTTTTATTCATTTTTATTTATTGTTGAATAGATATTAGATGGATGAATAGATGTGATGACATGGAAGATGAGCTAACATCTTCCATGTGACTTTGAAAGATGAGCAGTGTGCTTTACGGCCCTCCGACACACTAACCTGCTGTTCCCGGTGCTGCGGCGCCCCCAGGTGGAGACCATCGGCGACGCCTACATGGTGGTGTCGGGGCTGCCGGTGAGGAACGGGAAGCTCCACGGCAGGGAGATCGCCCGCATGGCCCTCGCCCTGCTGGACGCCGTCCGCACCTTCAGCATCCGCCACCGGTCCAACCAGCAGCTCAAGCTACGTATTGGAATACACAGCGGTAAGCCGGTCTCCGCCGGTCTGGCCCTCGGACCAGATCGCTCACCACAGCCTGCTGATGGTGGAGTGATGAGTGGTGATATTATGATCTGGTCAGTATGGTAAATGGGTGGTAGGTCACCAAACTACCAGCCTGATGCTGATGTGAGATGTTTCTGGAAGTGGTTTCTGTCTGTCACCGTCTCATAGGAGTTATGACTGTGATGATAACGTGTCTCGTAGGAGGGTGGAGTTACATGGAACCGGACACAGTATATTTGTGTTATTACTAGTATGCGTGCACATCATCCTTTCATCCTGTGTGTGTGTGTGTGTGTGTGTGTCCAGGCCCAGTGTGTGCGGGGGTGGTTGGTCTGAAGATGCCACGCTACTGTCTGTTTGGCGACACCGTTAACACCTCGTCCCGGATGGAGTCCAGCGGAGAGGGTCGGTATTTCAGTCTGCTGTCACATCCAGCCTGTGAAACCTGCCTCCTCCCTTCCTTTACATTAGATGACAACTTGAATGATCCCCGTCTGAAAATTGGATCCAGAGCAAATTATATGTATAACAATAATAAACTTTATTTGTGAAGCACTTTTCTAAAAGGCACTATTGAAGATAACAGAACGAGGAGCCACATCGAAAAATAATACAGCAATACACAAAGATAGACGTGTGTGTGTGTGTGTGTGTGTGTGTGTGTGTGTGTGTGTGTGTGTGTCCATGCAGCCCTGAAGATCCACGTGTCGTCGGCGACTCGCGACGTCCTGCTGGAGTTCAACTGTTTCCAACTGGAGCTGAGAGGAGAGATCGATGTCAAGGGCAAAGGCAAGATGACCACCTATTGGCTACTGGGAGAGAGCGACAGCCAATGACAGAGCACCTGGAGAGGAGGAGAGGAGGGAACAAAGGAGAGAAAGGAGTGAAGGGGCAAGGGAACAAGGAGAGAAGGGAAGGAAATAAAGGGGGTAAGGGAGACGGGAAGAGAGGAGAGAAAGGAGGGAAGGAGAGTAACAGAGAAGGAAACAGGGAAGGAAAATAGGAAGCGGTGGAAGACACGTCTTCAGCGTTTATGTACTTTCCCACCAGGAAGTTCACTTGAACGTCTCCTTGGTTGGGATGCAGAGTTGTGACCTCAGCCAATATGGCAGCAAATTAATTAGTAGCCTAAATAACTGCTTACTCAAAACCCGTTGAATGCCTCATGCGTCTCATTTCATCAAGCAGGTACTGGTATCAGCTCCATCACGTAAATCAGATGCTTCATCACCTCCGTGGTCGTTTGTATTTCCGACCAAAAACAGACAAATGTGCGCAGGTCAGGTGTCCCGCAGAAAAGTACATTTGATGTGCACCTGAATGCAACATAACAAAGGACAGGACGAAACCCGTCATGTGAAAAGGACAAAGAGAAGTGTAAAAAAAAGGCATGACGACGAAGGAAATAACAACTTGCTGTGAAGGAACCGAACCTGCAGAACCAGGATGGACCTGGAAAAGAATCATAAAAATATAAATGGAGAGAGACAAAAGTATTCCTGAACTCTGGCCGAGGAGTTTATATGTTTAGTCTTTTCCTTGTCTTTTATATTTTCCATTGGTCTTATTTTTGATGCCCCAGAAACTGAAGAAGGTTTTGTGTCTGTGTTTGAAAAATAGCCTAGAAAAAGTAGAAAGTATTTGATTTTGAGGAGCCCCTCAATGCAGAGCTAGTGGGCGGGGCATGTCCCGGTGGGTTGGGTTAGATGAATCAAGCCCCGCCCAGCGTGGCTCCGCATCGAGGAGCTCTTGGTGATTTCTCTGTTGTACTGTGATTATTTCATCATACAGAAATACAGTTGACCAACCTCCAGCAACACGCTGTCAGCTAATCCTCACAACTGTGATCAACGCTAACACGGCGCTACGCTAAGCTAGCAAATACTATTTCTGTACCCACACTAGGATATACAACTACCAGCTACTGGTCAGGTATTTTCTGGGGAGACTGAGGTTGGTGAATACCGACAGTACAGCAATATAGACGGGGTTACCACCAGTCACATACTGTGAAGTTCAGATGTGGTTTGTAAGGTGTTACTATATACTGATCCTCAAGTTGGGTTTCTTGGACATTACTCTGCCTGACCCCTCTGACTCCTCCCTGACCCCATCTAACCCCTCCCTGACCCCGCTCTGACTCCTCCCTGACCCCTCTGACTCCTCCCTGACCCCTCCTTGACCCCGCTCTGACCCCTATCTGACTCCTCCCTGACCCCTCTGACTCCTCCTTGACCCCGCTCTGACCCCTCCGACTCCTCCCTGACCCCGCTCTGACTCCTCCCTGACCCCTATCTGACTCCTCCTTGACCCCGCTCTGACTCCTCCCTGACCCCTCTGACTCCTCCCTGACCCCTATCTGACTCCTCCCTGACCCCTATCTGACTCCTCCTTGACCCCGCTCTGACTCCTCCCTGACCCCTCTGACTCCTCCCTGACCCCTCCCTGACTCCTCCTTGACCCCGCTCTGACCCCTATCTGACTCCTCCCTGACCCCTCTCTGACTCCTCCTTGACCCCGCTCTGACCCCTCCGACTCCTCCCTGACCCCTATCTGACTCCTCCTTGACCCCGCTCTGACTCCTCCCTGACCCCATCTAACCCCTCCCTGACCCCCATCTGACCCCTCCCTGACCCCTATCTGACCCCCATCTAACCCCTCCCTGACCCCTACAATACCCAGTGGTGTTGAACAGGCAGCAGAAGGCCCCAGGTGGACGGCGGTGTTCCTCCAGAGGATCCAGGCTGATGAACTCAGTCGATGTCAGAATGTGTGGCTCTGACTTCCAGTATGAAACTGTCCTGCAGCAGATATTTTTATATAGTGTCATATATTGAGTGTGGATGTCAAAGCAATGTTTGAGATTGATTTGAAGATTTCTATTCCAGAACTTTATCATCATTAAAACCCTCTAAAAAACAGGATCAAACAATTACCTGCTGTCCTTTACAAAGAGACATATTGGTTTTCATTTGTGCTGTCAATCATTTTGGTAGCATGGGAGTATTTTCAGATGGCTTGATGTCATGTGATTTTGCATCCCTCCTAGTCAACCTTAGCTTCACTGTAGTAAGGGATTCACAATGGTGACAGTGAAAATGAGCCCATGGGTTTCACCGGTGTTGATTTGTACTGAACTGTGGAACAGAGTTGAAAGTGTTTCTGATGCGTCTGGCTCCAATGAGCTCAGATGTTTAAAGTGTGATTTTTTTATGAAGCACCCCGATTGCAGAGCCACGGGGGGCAGGGCATGCCCTTGTGGGATGGGCTAGACGAGGCAAGCCCTGCCTGACACGCTGCCATTGGTCGACAAGACCACGCTGAACGTCAACACTGGGAGGGTTAAACACGAAGGAGTAATTCAGCTCAAGGACGTGGCTTGACTCATCTAGCCCAACCCACAAGGTCATGCCCCGTCCAGTGTGGCATTGAGGAGCACTGGGATCTTTCTGAGTCTCAGCTCTGCTTTAATTCCTCCTTTAAACCCCTAAAGGTCAAACAAACACCTTGATGTGTCGGCGAGGGAGGAGGGTGCGAGGTAGCAGGAAGGTGAAAATGAGTGATGTACATGTTGGGTAAAGAATTTGGGTAAAATTTGGGTCTGAAGTGCCATATTTTATTGTGGAAAATCCAAAATCTGGTTTGGAGAGATCGAGGAAATCAAACAGAAATGTGACGCAGCCTCTGTTTCAACTTTATTTCCGTCCTTGTGTTTTCTCTTTTGAATCAGTAAAACAAAGTGAAGTCTGTGGCTCGTACTTCTTAAACAGGAAGTGGTTTTGGATCGCTGATAATGATTTGGATTTTGCGGAACATCTCACAGTTTTTTTTGTCTTCTGGACATCAGAGCATCACTCTGGATGGGATGTTCAAATGCTCCCTCAACAATATTATCAAAGTACACATATCCTCAAGTGACATTTTGTGAAATTTGATAGTTCTCAGATACATTTCTATCACACCTCTGACGAGACCTGGGAAGGCGTCTATCTTGGATTGCTGCTAATGATGTAGAGTTTGTGAAACAGAATCAGAGATGAAAAGAAAAAGTCACATTTTCAAATGGATCTCATCTAGGAATGAAAATATTCAACTGTTCAAGTATTTCCATACATTCAAACTGTCAAACACCAACATCCCAGAGGAGACCTAGAAACACGACTGGTCCCTTTTATTTTATTTTGAAGTATTGTATTAAAATATAGCGAAAGGACTGTCACTATGGCGCCCCCTTTTGGCCACATTGCATGACATTCAATTCAATGCCTTTCCAGACAAGGCAAGGCAAGAAAAAGAATAAACCAGATCAAAAACAAAACCGTTTCAGATCTACGGGCTTGAACCCCTGGATGACTGTTTTACAATAATGCTTTCTTATCTAGTTAAGGACCAATTACACTGTTGGAAAACTACATCTGTACATGCAAGTCACCAGTGTTGGGGAAGCTACTTGGAAAGCTACCAATCACTGGAAGAAGTTGAACTACAGCAAAGCTACCCTAGGGAGAAATCTAGTTGGATACTTAGAAACTTTGTAAAAAACGATCTAAGTGACAATGTACATGTGATACGAACTTATAACAAAATATAATACAAATAAGTCACATGCCAGCAAAAAGTTGTTTACAGGTCATACATTAACCAGAAAGTAAAATAAAGGAAAGTGGAAGGAATGTCAGCTTTGGTTTGTATACAAGGTCCATCAGTCAGACACCTGCCTTCCAGAAACCTGAGTCCAGGTGGGGTATCGCACCAAGCAGGATTACTCAGTTAGCCAGGTAACTTCTAAAATAGCAACAACAACTCTGAACATTTCTTAATACATAGCAATAAAGCATAGGTTTTATCAGTCGGTGGAGCTAGTCAGTGTCATGTATGGCCATGGTGATTCTTCCTCAGGCCGAGGTTCGGGAGGTTTATGCATGATGACGTCGTCGCTGTGTGAGCGCTGAGCAACGCCCGCCCTTTTGCACTACACAAAGGTCAAGTGTGCGGTGGCGGCTGCCTGGGCATGCCTTCACAGTGGTCAGGGTGAAAGAAAAAGGGGGCAGGGCTGGTCAAAGGGGGTTCAATTACAGTAGAGAAGCAATGGTAAAATAAAAAATAAAAATCATTCGTTTCCTTTTATGGCCCAAAATGTTGTAGTTTGTAGTTTCAGGAGTTAACTACACAAAAAATGGCATAAAGGTATTTTAACTACTTGAATCACAACACAAATATGAATGTAGTTGAACTACCAGCAAGCTACTGCAGAATGTAGGTAAACTAGTTTACTTACATGTAGTTCACTACTGCCCAACACTGCAAGTCACATTTCGCTATTCAGTTTGTTTTGGACTTGATACTAAAACCAACTACATCAAATGAGCTAAAGGCCAATACAGGAGACAAATGTTGCTCGGGTCAAGACAGGCGTCTTTGACCAAGATGATCTTATTCAACCGGAGGACTCGTGGTCGCTACGAAGCAACAAATGAACGAGCACATTGCGCACATTCTTCTGCTGCTGCGCTCCATTCAAAGTGGTAAATCAGAAAATCCCAGTTGGTGGTCGTAACTCCAACCTCAGTGTGTTCAACTGCCCATCGTGCTCCCCAGGCAACAGCTAATGTTACGTCAGTAATGTTTAGCAACATTTAGCTAGCTAGTTAGCGTTAGCAACTGTAATTGCAACTTAACATTTAAACTTGTATTTAATTATTTACCACACAAATTGATAGATTTAAGGTTATATGATGCTGAAAATCAAACTTAATTGTACTTTAAGATTATAAACATGTTAAAAGTAACGCTGTGCAGCGTCACCGTGACGTCAGATAGTCACTGTACTGATAGTCCATCGGAGTGTGTGTGTGTGTCTGTGTGTGTGTCACTGATAGTCACTGTACGTAGTATTAGGCTATGTACAGTAGTATTACGTACAGTAGTATAGTAGTATCATATTAGTATAGAGTAATATATAGTACATATACATATACAAAGGATTCATACTCAAATGATTCATACAATACTACATACATAGCCTAATACTATGATCCTTTGTTTTGTCAAGCTACTGCACCTGACACAATCTCAATGAGGAGCCATAATCCCACACTTTAAAAATTGGATGTAGAGGCTCGGTGAACGTGGTGTAGAAGGTGTACAGGTGTGTCAGCGACCTGCCAGAGGAAACCCTGTAGAAGGACAAGATGCCGGCTGGCCAGTCCAGATAAATGGCCAGTCTACGAGATCCGGCCAAAGGGATTTGGAGGTTAGTGCTCTTAAAGTTGTGATATGCATGGTAGCCATGAGCAGAACAGTGTAGACCCCAAGACATTTGGTTGTATCCCATCACACAATCATTGCCTACCCCCTTTCGACTGATGCCCTTGTATGTGACTCCGAGCCCGGCCCAGTTCCCTTCCCACTCAGCCTCCCAGTAACAGCGGCCAGTCAGGCCCTCTTGGAACAGAACTTGTGTCCAGTAGTCAAATCTGTCTGGGTGGTCAGGATATGGCTGCTCTTCTCTCCCCTGGGTGACCTTCCTGCTCCCATCAGAGAGGATGAGGAGTTTGTGGGCTGTGTTAGGGTCCAGTGACAGCTCACACTCATCTGATGGCAGTAAGAAGTCAAGGAGTTAGATGTCATTTATTATTGCAGTAATACCCGAGAGGGTTTTCTTTCCTGTGGATATGATGGTGATCCATCGGCATCAGCAACGTCCCCATAATGGCACAGTCAGGTATAGCAGGTACCAGAGCATGTGTACTTTTTGAAGTTTTCTTTAAGTACAGAAACAGGTAAAAACAGAAGAAAGCCAAAGAGATCATCAACTAACCTAAACTCCTCCCTGGTGATGATATTTCTTAGCTTAAACTACCTGCTGTCTAAACTACTACAAGAGCCACTGATTTATTTTATTTTCACAACTGTGTTTCACAAAAAAACATTAACTTAAGTACAGTATCTGATTCCAAACTGATTTTTGTTAAAAAGAAAATCACAACTTACATTTTCTCAGTTTTGATTTTAACCAGCACTCTGCATTGTGGTCCACACTGTGGAATAGAGAGGAACATGTGCTGTCAGATAGTCTGGCTACTGTGGAGGCAGTGAGCATAAAAGAATGCCTGAGACTAGACCATGGTCTTTACCTGAGTTTGGTTAATTCACAGTATTCTTCCTTCAGAGTTTCAGAGATGAGCTTCACTCCAGAGTCTCCTGGGTGATTGTAGCTCAGATCCAGCTCTCTCAGGTGGGATGGGTTGGACCTCACGGCCGAGGCCAGGAACTCACAACCCTCCGTCGTGATGCCACAGAACGACAACCTGTGGAGCGGCAGAGTTTAGCCTTAACTCTTAGTCTCACTACTAGATCACACTCAATACATCAAATGTGTTACTCTCTGATGGATATTTATTCAGTTCAAAATTTTTTTTATCCTAAAATTAGTTTGATGACAGTAGTGTTGGGCCACAGGATCCTGGTGTAGAACTCAGCCCATCGTTTGCAGCAACATAAATGCACCAACCCTACTGTGGTGGCAGTGTCATCTGGAACCTAGCCGTTTCAAATGTGGCAGACAGGCAAAGGAGGAGCAGACAGACCAAGTGATATTCATCTGCCATTTGGAGACTGGGTCTGAGGTTAACAACGCCATCCAGTACCTGTTACAAGCCCAGCCGACAGCAGTATGGCCACCCTTGATGAAAGCCTTCGGAAAGTCAGGGGTGATGGATAGTCTGCTCCACCCGAAAAGATCAAAATTGGCACATGGAATGTCTGCACCATAAATGATACTTATGGGACTGCTCTGTTTTCCAGTGAAGAGATACCATGTTCACATCAGTGCCTAGCCACTTTCAACTTGTATGTGACTCCGAGCCCGGCCCAGATCCCTTCCCACTTGGCCAGTCAGGCCCTCTTGGAACAGGACTGTCCAGCTCGTCTGCTGCTCTTCTCTCCCCTGGGTGACCCTCTGAGCATGATGCCACGCACATCCACATGCAATTTTTAAAATCAGCACCCTGATTGAACACGGCTCCATTAATCACAGGTTGATCAGAGCTCGCTTCTCAAAATTCACAATGATGCAGAATCTGGGGGGAAACTCAGCTGGTATGAGTATCTACAACTGCTTGTCTGCAAAGGCCTCCAGCATGACGTGCTGCTGATCATTGGTGACATGAGGCAGCCACAAAAGTCTTAAGCTTCAGGAATGCTAAATATGCTAGATAATGTCCAAGACTTAGAAGTAACTGAGACTCCAGAGTCAATTCCACCAAGCCTATAACATCAAAAAAGGAGGTAAAAAGGAGTACCAGGACTGGTAAAAGGGCCTGATGGGTGTAGCGGACTCGTTCCCCCTGGGGCCGCAACAGACAGTTAGTAGTACAGAGTTGACTGGCCGGTTTAACACACAACATTAAACAACTGGCACCATCTTGTTGACCCACCATCAGGTTGAGGACTTTGTGTACCTTGGAAGTCTGATCAGCCATGACAATGGAGCATACAAAGACATCATGTAAACACACTTGGAAAAGCTTGCTTGGCACATGTCCGATGGTGACAAGTTACATCAAAACGGTCACTGCTTTCCATAATGGATGCCTTCAAAAGATAAGTCCATATTCTGGCCCAAAAAAATGTCTCACATCAGCCTCTACAGAAAAACTGTAGAGTGTAATCACCAAAAACAAATGCTGTTGCTTGCTTGGTCATGTCCTCAGAAAGAGCACACTGTGATGGACACCACATGGACCTGGAAGAACACCTGGGACAGGTGGAGATGAAACGTTCATAATGTGAGGCAAAACATGCAGCGAAATACTGCCAGAAGTGGAGAGCAATTGTGGATGCCATATGATCCAGCACGGGTGGAGATTAAGTAAGCAAGTAAGTAAAGGCAAGACAGATTAAGTACATTTGGCTTAAACTATAACATCACAAAAGCCTCATATATCTTTAGCCTGTGCTGAATAGATATATTATTAACAGTTCCACTAACATCAGTAGTCCTATTAAAAAGATACCTGAGGGTTTCCAGTTTACAGTGCAAACTTTCCAGTCCAGTGGAGAGCAGCTTCACTCCTGAGTCTTCAATGTCGTTGTCACTCAAGTCCAGCTCTCTAAGATGTGATGATTGACAGCTCAGTACTGAAGCCAGCTTTTCACAGCACCTCTGGGTGAGACCGCATCGGTTCAGCCTGAAGGGAAACAACAGAGGATGTAGCGGATATCTTAGATATCGCTGCTGTCTAGTAAAAACGTCCTGAATCTGATTTTGGTTACTTGAACTGAAACTTGACTCTGTCATTTATGTTTTGAATTATTGAGTCAGAAACCAGCATCTTCAGGAGGCCGAGCCAGACCCCTCAAATATGGTGCAATAACATTAAGAATCCCGAATCCCAATTCTCATTTTCCCCCCACGCCTCGTTTCCGAGGCCCCTCGCCCTTCGGCTTGGCCCTCGGAACAGAGTCACAAGGGGTAGTGGTTGAAATCTCTCCCCATGAAATGGGACAACCCTTCAAGACCCTTTACGTGAACAGACGTAAGTTTGTTATCAGACATTACTATGGCAATAATGGTATTATCACAGTGACATTTGCCGTTCATCTGATGGAGATAGAAAAGCATCGACGCTCACGATTCGTTCACATTCGTTTCACGCTACCAATCGATCAAACAAGTCATCAAATAAAAAAGACCACTGCTTCATTACCAGTCCACTTCATGACAGAATAGCGTTAGCGGTGCTCTGTAGTCTAGCAAGCCGCTCCTAACGTTACCCTGCCAGTCTGCACTGATATTAGAGGAGCCGTAACAAGTGCAGCAACTTCGCTGATGGACTTTAGTTATATTTCGTCATATGAAATCTGTTCTGTTCTATCACCGAGTGAGCCCAAGTGTGAATGGAGAAGAGAAGATTCTCTGGAGTATTGTCTAGAGCGAGTGGGCGTGTTCATGATGTATTTATCATGTGACTGGCGCAAAACCGGGATAAGAAAAATATCCAAGGGTGAGGAAGAAGACGACTAGATCAAAGACAACGACACTGCAGACACTGGTCTAACTACATTTAGTGTTGACATCAACGCTGAAACGGCCACTGAGAGTGAGTCAGTCACTTTGTCCTCTATCTCAGTGCTGTAAACAAAACACTGCGATTTCCACCGCGTACTTTTTGCATCATGTCCTGTCTCCTGCACGCTCTACCCAGGCCCCGCCCCTTGCCTGAACTAACCGGAGTATTTTCTGTTGTTGTGAACGCATTCGAAAGGACATTCTCCAGTTAAAGAGCGGACCTGATTCTCTGGAGAATATCCAAAGTGTATGTCTGAAAGAGGCTTAAGACTCAAGTTCACTTTTGCTCCTACACTTTACACTTATCACTCCTCTATGTAAGGATTTAACTTGACAACAGAGTACCAGTGGACTCAGCGTTTTACTTATAGAGTCATCATCATCGTCAGTTACAGCACGTATTCACCTTAGTGTCCTCAGTCTGCAATATGGGCTCTGGAGTCCAACACAGAGAAGCTCAACTCCTGAATCTTGTAAGTTGTTGTCACTTAGGTTTAAATCCGTCAGTTCACAAGATGATGAGCTGAGAATGGAGGACAACTCCTCACAGCAGTTTTCAGTGAGCCTGCAATCATTCAGCCTGATAAAGACAAAGACAAATTCCATTTACAGTTTAAATTTGTTTTCCATGATGGTACAACAGACCTACTGATAATTATGAAAACTATCTACTTTTTAAATATCTATGTTAGTTTCATATTGGTTGTCTGAGGTGTAATGATGTGTTATATAGTGTGTTATACTGGCACAATTCATAATACAATCTAATATAAAACACACATTCACAATACTATATTGTCATAATGTCAATAAATGGAGTTAAGATTAAAACAATGTTTCCTATCAGGGAATAAATATTCAGATAGGTGACAGATGTGTAGTTGAATGAGTAGACGATGGCACTAACACTGCCAGGGTTAGGAGTTTAATTCCCACTGTCATCATCCACTCTAAAAGTGTATGCACTCATAGTACCATGGATTGCATTGGTATCCAGCAAATGGCAGATGTCATATTATGTGGAATGACCTGGGAAAGTTAAAATGACTAATGACTGATTTGCAGCGATACTTGCCTTGCTGATCTGGATGCTTTGACAACTGGTAGGAGCCTCAGAAGACCCTCTTCTGATCTGGAGTACTTATTGAGGTCAAACACCTCCAGCTTCTCCTCTGAGGTCAGCAACACAAAGATCAGAGCTGACCACTGTGCCGGGGAGCAGTGGTCCATGCCAGAGTCTCGCTCTGAGCCCAAGTAGCTCTGGATCTCCTCCACCAGAGAATGGTCATTCAACTCATTCAGACAGTGGAACAGATTGATGCACCTCTCTGGATGAGGGATCTCCCTGATCTTCTCTTTGATATAACTGATGATTTCTTCATGACTTTGTGAGCCACTTGCTTCTACCTGTTTCATTAAACCTTTTAAAAGAGCCTGATTGGATTCCAGAGAAAGTCCGAGAAGGAATCGGAGGAAGAGATCCAGGTGACCCTTGTCACTTTGTAAGGCTCTATCCACTGCAGCCTTGTGTAGTCTGGCTACAGACTTGGATGTCTGAGGTTCAGTCGAGGTGCCATGGTGTTTGATCAGATTCACGCCGTCAATCATGTACATCAGGTAGACATACAAAGCTGCAAGAAACTCTTGGATGCTCAGATGCACAAAGCAGAAGGCTTGATGACAAAACCAGGACTCTTCCTTGACGAGCTGAGTGCAGATTCCTGAGTAGACAGATGCTTCTCTGACATCAATGCCACAGTTTCTCAGGTCTTCTTCATAGAAGATCAGGTTGCCTTTCTCCAACTGCTCAAATGCCAACTTCCCAAGTGACATTATTATCTCATTGCGTTGGGGGTCCAATTCCTCTTCCTGTTCACAGTACTTGACATACATCTGTGTGGTCTGAAATGCCAAAAAGTGGATGTACATCTGAGTCAATGTCTTCGGCATTTCTTCTTTTTCTTTGGCACACAGCTTTCCCAGGACAGTGGAAGAAATCCAGCAAAACACTGGCATGTGGCACATGATGTAGAGGCTTCGTGTTGACTTTATGTGTGTGATGACTCTTCTGGCTAAGTTCACATCATCAATTTTCTTGTTCAAGTATTGCTCCTTCTGCTGGTCGTTGAAGCCTCGTACCTCAGTCACAAGGTCAACGTACTGTGGAGGGATGCAGTTGGCTGCAGCAGGTCGGGAGGTTATCCAGAGCCGAGCTTTTGGTAGCAGGTTTCCTGCAATGAGGTTTGTCAGCAGCACATCCACTGAGGCTGACTGTGTGGTGTCACAACAGCGCTCGTTTCCCTTGAAATCCAGAGGGAATCGGCACTCATCGAGTCCATCCAGCACAATCAGAACGCTGTACCTCTCCAGGTCTTTGGTTCCAGATTCTTTCAACTCGATAGATAAGCCATGCAGGAGTTCTATCAAACTTCTTTTTTTCTTTTTCAGCAAATTCAGCTCCCTGAAAGGAAGTGAAAACAGGAGCTGGATATCCTGATTGGCTTTCTCCTCTGACCAGTCTAGCATGAACTTCTGAGCCAACACAGTTTTGCCGATGCCAGCTATTCCCTTGGTGAGAACTGTTCTGATTGGTTTGGCTGGTCTGGTTGAAGGCTTGAAGATGTCCTCACACTTGATTGGAGTTTCCAAAGATTTTGGTCTGTTGAAGGCTGTCTCGATCTGTCTCACCTCATGTTCATTATTGATTTCTCCGCTGCCTCCCTCTATGACGCAGAGGTTAGTGTATATCCTTTTGAGAGGTAAAGGCTTTTGTTGCGTAGCTATCTCTTCTAACACGCACTCATATTTCCTCTTCAGGAGAGATTTTATTATCCGTTGGGACACGGCAAGTTCGCCGTAATGATCTGACAACACAGAAATGTGTCACTTTAACAACAACCCCTATTTTTTTGGTTATATGGAAATTTAAAAAAACATGGTTTACCCAAACATCAATAACCTTTGTGGTTTGTCAGATTGTCTTGCTGTAAACACTAGAAGAAACCTTTTCTCTTTTGAACCTTTCATGTGCATATGATAACAGGATCAAAAACAGGTGAAGCAAAGTGGCACAGTGTGTGGATGAACTTCACTTGGCATCAATTGACAGCTACAGTGAGCTCATCTAACAAACACACACACACACACACACACACACACACACCAAGAGAAGATGCAATTTCTTACTTTGCTCAAGTGTGTTAGCAAGTCGATCCTGGTTCATGGTCCTTAAAACATGGAGGGCGATCTTCAGAGCTGCTTCGCTGGCCTCAGCGTCAACATGTTCATCATCGACCACTTCCTCCTCCTCCTCTTCCTGAAACAGTTCTTCATGCTTCGCAGTAAGGACCTTCTTATGTCTTTTCAGTGCTTGTTTCAGGAAAGTAATGGCTTTGGATTCAAACTCCTGATACAGACCAATTAGACATTTTAATATAATTTAATATAACTATCTATAACATCACTTTTTTCTTTTGGAGCTCCAGTGTTAATATGATAACTGTGACTAAACATTATATACTAAGTTACACTGGTTGCTCTCATCCACAACTTTATGGGTAAAGTGCAGTGAAAAATCTGCATTTTACTTGACTTGACGATTAGAGCCATTAGAAGAAAATGTAATTCCTTATTAATGATGATAATGACCGTAATGATTAGTACATTCATTAATAAACAGAACTGCCCACCTTTAATGTGTCCTGGTTCTGTTTAACACTTGGTGTAGGCGGACGACTGAAAAAAGACATAGACCTTATAGTGGCACAAAAGGTAGTTTCAACCAAAGAAAATGAGGTAAATATATAATGTAAATACACCAAATATTTACACCGAAATGTATCTATAGGGCTGTCTGGACAAGATTACCGACACAGGCTTTGTGGGTATTTTAAATACACTACATGGCTCCATCTGATTCCAAAATCATGGACATTAATATGGAGTAGGTCCCCTTTGCTGCTCTAACAGCCTCCACTCTTCTGGAAGGGTTTCCACTACATGTTGGAACATTGCTTCAGGGATTCAGCCACAAGAACATTAGTGAGGTTGGTACTGATGCTGGGCGATGAGGCCTGGCTGACAGTCGGCGTTCCAGTTCATCCAGGTGTTGGATGGGTTGAGGTCAGGGTCCTGTGCAAGCCAGTCTAGTTCTTCCACACCGATCTTGACAAACCATTTCTGTATGGACCTCACTTCATGCTAACACAGGAAAGGGCCTTCCCCAAACTGTTGCCACAAAGTTGGAAGCACAGAATCGTCTAGGTCATTGTAAGCTGTAGTGTTTAGATTTCCCTTCACTGGAACTAAGGGGAACTAAGGGCCCCGAACCATGAAAACCAGCCCAGACCATTATTCTTCCTCCGCCAAACTTTACCGTTGCCACTATGCATTTAGTCAGGTAGCGTTCTCCTGGCATCCTACAAATTCAGATCTTGACAAACCATTTCTGTATGTTCCAGCATGCCTGAGCCCCTGTGCACAAAGTGAGGTCCATGAAGACATGGTTAGACCAGTTTGGTGTGGAGGAACTGGACTGGCCTGCAGAGCCCTGACCTCAACCCCACTGAACCTTTGGGAGGAACCAGAACACAGATTGCGAGCCAGGCCTTCTCATCCAACATCACTGCCTCACCTCACTAATGCTCTTTTGGCTGAATGGGCACAAATTCCCACAGACACTCCAACAGCTTGTGGAAAGCCTTCCAGAAGAGTGGGGGGGTCCAACTCCATATCAATGCCCATGGTTTTAGAATGGGATGTCCAGCAAGCTCATATAGGTGATGGTCAGGTGTCCACTGACCTTTGGCCATATAGTGTATTGTACACACGTCATAAATAAATGAAATCTATTACAATAGTATTCCAAAAATGACGGATGAAGGAGTCAGTATGTCATGCACTACTTTGAAACGTTGAACATCTGAAATCAACTTCTTGTCCATTTTTCACTTGACAGGCAGAACTATTGATCATGGACTTCAGGTGACTTGTTAAGTGTTTTGCTCACAGTGTGAACGCACGGTTAGAGTTCCCTCTGTCTACTTATGTACAGTAGCTAGGGACCAAGGAACTGGGCTAGCTTAACACCGTTGTGTTTGAACTATACAATAATATCCTCAAGGCTGTTATTACCTGTAGTCAGTCTGATCTTCTGTGACGATGAGATTAGTTTCTATGGACGAGAGTGGAGTGCTGTTAAGAGATAGGAACAGAGATTTAGACAGAAAGAAACTGCCAGGGTTTGATTCCCACTGGGGCCAAACTAAAAAATATGCACACATTGCTGTGATCAATTACTGTGATGTGATCAAGGATGTCTAATGAAGAAACCGGTTAGGTTCAGGAGTGGTTATGGATAATTCAGGTAAACTGATTCTGATAAAATTGTTGTGAATTACTTCACTGTAGAGGTGTAGAGCTCTAGTAGCTCCAATGGGGCCACAGGAAACTCAAACAGACGACCCCAAAAACACCCACAACGTCCCTTCCAATACAATAACACTCACACTGCTGTGAGATCGATCATCCATGGACTGAAACTGACATTTCAGCTTGCCCACCTTCCGTCCCTCCCGCCAGGTCAGCCGCAGAGCACCGAAGCTGCCAAGTCTCAGGACGCTTTCCAGCTCCAAACCTTGTTAATATTTTCTTTTAGCGGTGCACCAAAGTAGTGGTGTTTTCAGTTGTTTTTAATGTCCATCGGATGTGGTTTTTTTTTTAGAGATGGTGGTGATAGTGAAGTTCCAGTGCTTCCTTAAACCAATCAGAGCCCCTGAAGCGCGTCACGCAGAAAGAGTGTTTGAAGGCAGTGTTGGAATGTGATTCTAGGACGGCATAAAAACGATGCGTTGTGTTTTAATCGCTTTTCGGGTTCGACTGTTTGAGTTTCCGCTGGACGTTCAGGAGAGCAGCGCTGCAAACTGGGAGCTACGTAGAGCTCTACAGTGATGTGGTTGAGGAAATTATGATCACAATCAATCAGCAAGATGAAAACTAGGAAAATAAGGCCCAGGTTGAAAATAACCTGAATTATCCTTTTAACTTATCGCATTTGGAAAACTGGAATTATCTAAATGTTTGTACAAATATCATGTGAATAAAAATAGTCATGTATATTCCTGATGAATGTGTATTTAGGATGACAGTTGTATTGTGTTGCTCCATCAGGCTCCATCAGGTCATCTTACTTTGATCCTGAAGGTCCAGGTTCACCGCTGAAGAGTAGAGGCAGGTTTATGGACTTGTCACTCTTCATAGACACACAGCTGGATCCTGGAGACTCTGATCCTCCCTCCTCTCCAGGGGCACTCATCTTCTGGACTTTGGTATATCTATAAGGTAGATCAGTCACACTGTACACTGGCTAAACAATAAATACCTGTACAAGGAAGTACCTGTACAAGGAAGTACATACAAGGAAATACCTGTACAAGGAAGTACCTGTACACACACGCACACACACACACGCACACACACACACACACACACACACACACACACACACACACACACACACACACACACACACACACAGTTCACTCACCTATCCTTCTGCCCAGTGTCAGGTTCATCTGGAAAGCGTTTTCTCTTCATGGTTTTACCTCGGTCTCGTTTGCTGTGGAAACTCATTTCTCCTCTATAGAGAAGAGCAGTGAAGTCAACAGTCATTTCTTGGTTGGAGAAATATCCACATTCATACAGTTCCACACCTTCATACTGGGAGCTGACCAGTACAACCACAGCCCTCTACTGATGGCCACTGGGAGCTGACCTAGTGTCTTGCAACCCGTCACCATGTTTCCATGCGTAATGCTGCGGCTTCACTGCCTCACACGTGAACTCAGTTACCACAGGTAGTCAGTTAAGCTAAACATATTAAAGAGGTTGCATTCAGTTGGTCCAGGTGAGGATTTACCTCAATGTGGGTCAAACTGATTCTAACGTGCACAAAACCGGTGTGTGATTTAGGACAGATCCGTGTTAAAAGTAGTGCTGCTTCTTCTACAGGTAGGACTTCACCCCAAACTGACACCACAACCCCCCCGCCTGCTGGTTTTTATTGACACAGTGAATATTAACTGTGTATGAAAATAGAGGCCGTATTTTGATGATTTTTCTATTTCAACAGACACAGATAAACCAATTGAACTAAAACCAAAACATTGTGCTGTTCTCCCTGATGTCTTGTTGTTTATGTAAAACTTCTTTTTTAACTTTATTTTATTCATGTGAATTTTCTACAACATATTTACATGTAATGCTCCTAATACATATACAATAGATGCCGTATGGGGTAATTCCTCTGTAGCATCTTAAATGATACTTTACTTTATTAATGAAATATGTGTTAGTGATTGTTCAAGCTGAATACAATCAAACAACACAATACTGTTGACATGGATCATCATTGAACTAATTCACATTTCTTAGTAACTGTTAGAATTCCAAAACAACTCCAAACCAAAACTGATAGAAAAGAGCTTTTATTTTTGTAAAGGATATCTTTATTGTTCCATATAAAACTGATCTTATCTGTAACAAACAACTTTTGTAAATTGTTATAGTTCATTAGCGATAGCCAACTTAAAAAATGTGTACTAAGCAAAACATATGATGACTACTATGATATATTATTATTATATATTATATTATATTATATGACTATTGCTCACGTGCGTTTCGCTTTCTCGAATTCCTGTTATTAATCCCGTTATTAATCCCGTTATTACGAGACTTCCTTCATGCCGCAGGCGGACCTTTCCTCCGGGGCTGCAGCTGGACCTACTCCAGCCATTGTTTTGTAATCACGCATTTGAAGGAGATGTTCATGTACCAGTCTGACACCGGGGACACACCGGACGCGGACCGAAAAGGAAACGCCGCTGGTTTTCTCAATGTTTTCTCTCTCTCTCTCTCTCTCTCTCTCTCTCTCTCTCTCTCTCTCTCTCTCTCTCTCTCTCTCTCTCTCTCTCTCTCTCTCTCTCTCTCTCTCTCTCTCTCTCTCTCTCTCTCTCTCTCTCTCTCTCTCTCTCTCTCTCTCTCTCTCTCTCTCTCTCTCTCTCTCTCTCTCTCTCTCTCTCTCTCTCTCTCTCTCTCTCTCTCATTTGAAGCTTTATTGACTTTAAAAGACTGCTTATATTGCCACAGTAACACAGCCACAGTAACAGGGCAACACAAGTAAGAACAGCAAGATTATGATTATGATTGTGATTAATAATTATGTATACTTGAGTAGTATGGTGTCGATATACATAGCCTCTACATCTCTCTCTCTCTGCTTCTGTGCGTGTGCCTGCTCGTCTCTCTCGCTCACAGACGGTAGAAGTTTAAACTCAGAAATAACGGTCCGGTTTCCTCTGAAACAACTAAAACTACTCTTACACTTTAGTGTTTACTTCAACTTTAGTGTTTACTTTTACTTTCGTTTTTACTTTAACTTTAGTGTTTACTTTAACTTTAGTTTTCACTTTAACTTTAGTTTTTACTTATTTACTTTAGTTTTTACTTTTACTTTAGTGTTTAATTTACCTTGTGTTAAAGTGTTTACTCACCTCGTAGACGTTCACCTCCAATGTCCCGTCTGAAAAACAAGTCATCTAGTTACTTTCACTTCATGGAGTTGAGCTGTGACGCAGTATACTAAAATAACAGATACAAATAAAAACAGGAATAAAATAAACAAAATACAATAAATAAGATAATAAAATAGAATAAAACACACAGGTAATATAAATTACATTAGAAATCGATTTAAAACAGGATCATTCCGTTCTCTCCACTTCAACCACTTCAACAAACGGATCTTCCTGCAGATTGTTCCGTTAATGTGGAGCATAAAAAACAAAAGAGGGTTTGAAGAGTTCAAGTGAAGAGTGGTGCAGTCCTGATTCCCATGACTGATGGATTTGTGCTTTAACAGACGGAGATAAAAAGGCAGTTGGCCGAGTAATGACTTGTACACTAAAGGAGACAGAGCATCTTCCTGCTGTCATGAAGTGAGACACTTTCCACAAAGTAAAAAGTGTTGAGTCTTGAAGTGTCCCGTAATAAACCTCTCCTTGGTAGACTACATCATGAGACTAGATGTCTGATCCTAATAAACTGAATGTTGTTTCTGAAACTCAAGAGTAGTTTCATCTGAACCCCAGGAAGGTTGTGAAGGCTAACACACACTTTAGATTTTCCACTTTACAAGAACTGGAAATTCATTTTCCAGTTTTGCCTGCATAGGAACTCTGTATCACAAATTGCAAACCATGTAGACTTTTTGTTCAAAAGGTAAAATTTAATCTGTAAGCAAATTATTTATCAGTTGAAGTTTTGTGAAATTAACATCGTTCCAAAAGATCCAACCAAAGAAAGTAACTGTTTCCAGTAATGAGACAAATGAGCTAAAATGAGCTTTAATCAAAAATAGCTTCAGCTAGTCAAAAACATATGTACAAATTTACACACAGAAATAAAAAAGTGAATTCTTCCGAATCAAAGCGAGAGAAAAGGCGTGGCAGACAGACGTGAGATAAATTCCTCCTCCTCATTTTGACCTGCAAAACGACCACGTTCAGTCTGGTGTCGTTCATGAAGCGTCAGACCAGCTCAGAAACACCGACTTCAATCTAAACTTAAACTGCTACTTCCAATATATTGACGAATAACACATTGAGGCCTCATTGATGAAACGACTGCATGGTAGCTTCCACCATACGACATTTCATAGGGTACAAACAAACAGCCATCATACCTGGTTAATAGTTTCCTCTTTTGATAAATCACAGAAGTGGATAAAACTCGTGCAACCCACTGATCTTGATCTCAAAACTCTTGGATTTGGCCATAAGCAAAACATTGGTGCCCAAGAAGCTTTTTAATAACGGAGGCTGGTCGTCTACAGACGCTGAACAAACCGGTGGAAACCAGTGACTTCATCCGACAAACTATACATGACTTCTGTAAAAAACAACAGAATGAAGCACGTATGAAACACTGATGTACAAAAGAAAATCATGATACAAAACAGGCGAAAGGAGCTTTTCAGTCGTTCTGCTGTAGCACTTCTCTCGTTTAATCCTGCAGCGACCACGCCGACTCGCTGAACCTTCAGGTGATGAGCTGTGGAGGAAAAGGAGGAACATTTTAAACCACCGGTGATCTTTTTACCGCACCAACTCTGCCAGACAGGATACTGACCGATTTGACCGTCTGCTTGATGTAGTCCTTCCTGCTGGTCAGGTCGTGGTCGGGGTAGGTGTCGTAGACCTGGAGCAGAGAGGACGTCAGTGATGTTCTACAGACACACTGACCGATAAAGACTCGTCATGACTCGTCTGTCCACGACTCGGCTTGTCTGGAAACGTTACTGTGAAATAGTCTGATTTCTTTACTTCGCTACCACTAACAAGGAGGCATGTAACTAAGCAACTCTGCATGTATGTTTACATCCGTCTAATATCCATGTCATGTTAATATAGCCAGCAGGAGTATCTGAGGCTGCGTTCACAGCCAGCGTGTTCTGGTGGGTTTATTAACCTCTTTAGCTGGTTGGTCTCCAGGTGAGAACATTCACCAGATAACCAACGAGACGCCTGAAAACGTCTGTCCTCTAACAAGAGAACTGTTGTCCTAGTCCTGTTGGTGTTAACAGTGAGCCTCTAGTCTCCTAGTCCTGTTGCTGTAAACAGCGAGCCTCTAGTCTCCTAGTCCTGTTGGTGTTAACAGTGAGCCTCTAGTCTCCTAGTCCTGTTGGTGTTAACAGTGAGCCTCTAGTCTCCTAGTCCTGTTGGCGTTAACAGTGAGCCTCTAGTCTCCTAGTCCTGTTGCTGTAAACAGCGAGCCTCTAGTCTCCTAGTCCTGTTGGCGTTAACAGTGAGCCTCTAGTCTCCTAGTCCTGTTGCTGTAAACAGCAAGCCTCTAGTCTCCTAGTCCTGTTGCTGTAAACAGCGAGCCTCTAGTCTCCTAGTCCTGTTGGCGTTAACAGTGAGCCTCTAGTCTCCTAGTCCTGTTGCTGTAAACAGCAAGCCTCTAGTCTCCTAGTCCTGTTGCTGTAAACAGCGAGCCTCTAGTCTCCTAGTCCTGTTGGCGTTAACAGCGAGTCTCCTACCCTCTGACAGATCTGTTTCATGGTCATCTCCTCCAGGTTGGCCTCCTCCAGCAGGCTCTGGACCGTCGCCTTCAGCTGCTCGTCAGACGGAGCTTTCTTAATCATCTTGATGAGCGGCGTGTCGTCGTCTGAATTGTCCTCCACCACTAGAGGAAGGACAGGAAGGTACAGGGAGGACGTTAGTGATGGCCGATGAACGAATCGTTCAAAAGAACCAAATCAGTTAAGTGAGTGAGTTGATTCGACTCGCACACGCGAATGAATCGATTCAGCAACGGTTATAGCAGCGCCAGAAAAAAAAAATATATATATATTTAAAAAATCAATTAAGTTCAATTAAGTTATCAGTTAATTTATTAACATCTTCAACAACAAAAACTGTTGTCAATGTATATAGAATGTGATAGATCACTACATTATTACATTGGCCTTTTTCATAATCCAATATGGCTCCTTGATCCGGCGGGTAAGCAGAAGTCTAGTCTCTCTCGTTCACCAGACGACAAACAAACAAAACTAGTCAACAAAACTATCTCTATTAGAAAAAGAGCACACAAAATAAAATGAAATCAATAGCAATACTCTGTGTAAATACTATATTAATAGTATAATAATATTATCATCATTAACCTGTGATTTAGTTGGTGTTTTACAGTTACACATCTGGTTTGAAAGGGGTGGCGCTTATCTGATCTCAGTTAGTAGAGCATCACACTCATGCTGAGGATTGTAGGTTCAAACCTCCCTGGGATGGTATGTTTTTGTTGGTGAATCATAATGAATCAATTCAGAATCGATGCACTTCAGACGGCTCGAAAGAATTGAGTTAGTTAAAAGAGTCGGTCTTCCCATCACTAGAGGACGGGTCAGCCTGGGAAGGTGATTTTTTAAATCCATTTCAAAGTCCCATCCTTGTGGACTTGAAGATTTTAGCTGTTCAACATGACGTCTGCAGACAGTGGCTGGGCAACATCGAGGAGTCTACAAGTTTCATCAAGTTAAATTTAAGTATTTTAAAGAACATTTAATGCCAGTTAGAATGAAATATAAGACCAATTTCACATTTGAAAAAATGTGAAAATGAAAATGACTGTAGACTATCAGAATATGATCTGATGACTGGACTGGTTTCTCAACAGAAGAACATTAAAAAAAATGAATTTGAGAAGTGAATTTAAGACTTAAAATGCTGCATACAGTATTAAAGACCATTTAAGGCCTGGAGACCAGATCATATAATGAACCCTTACCATTATGGACTAGGACTGTCAAACGTGACCATAGACTGAGGAAGTGAGAGAATCGCTAGAAGAAACAAAGAGCTTACGAGAAGTAAAGGGTTTTAGAGGAAGTGAGGTACATGAGGATGTGAGGAACGTCTAGAAGCATCTGAGGGTTTCCTTACCGGTGCTCGTGGTCTTTTTGCTGTTACTGCTACTATCTGCTTTCTTGGTCTTGGCGGCTGGTTTGGCTGAAGCTGCTCTCTTGGCTGCTGCCTTCTTCTTGGGCTGCAGACAGAAAGAAACTTCTCATTGCATCGTGAGAAAATAAGACCTCTAATGGATGGACTGGATTTAACATTTTAACAAATCATTTTTTATTGATTTATTGACAGTTACACCCCCCAGCATATAAGCAGGATGAGTCATTACCTTCTTATTGGCTTCACTGTCGCTGTCGGACTCTGACGGGTCTGAAACTTCCTTCTTCGCCCTCTTTTTGGGAGGAGCCGTCTTCTTCGCTGGTGTCCTCTGCCTTTTCTTGGACGCAGCCTTCCCTCTGCCGGGCTTCGACGTGGGAGACTGACAAAGGTGTTAGTTCAGCTGGTTAGCAGGAGGTCACTAGGCATGAGTTTTGCAGTGTGAGCCGTCCAGAGCGCTGAGGCATATTGATGAATTTGGCTGTAATATTTAACTTTCCAGGGTCATTAAAAAAAACAACAACAACTTTAAATGCCGTTTTTTTTCTCAGATCTACAAACTTTCAAAGATTTTGCTGACGATTCTATCTTGCAACTGAAATAAAGATGAAAATGAAAACTGACTATTAGAACACAGGATTGTGTCACACATTAAGACTCAACCTAACCCAACCCGACCTAACTCAAACCAACTCAACATGAAGACCTCAACCTGAACGTAAAACATGGCCTTGAGTTGACCAACCATCATTCACTGACCTGGCTGGTGAACCTTGGGCTGTACGAGCCACCGTAGTGGACCAAACATTTAGTTAACAGTTCTGCGCTTAACCTAGAAGACCTCACCTCATCTCCCTCCTCCTCTTCTTCTTCTTCCTCCTCCTCCTCCTCGTCATCATCATCCTCCTCCTCCTCCTCCTCTTCTTCTTCATCATCCTCCTCCTCTCCTTCTTCATCATCCTCCTCCTCCTCTCCAGACAGCTCTTTGTCTTTCTTAGATGGTTTCTTCTTGGTATCGGAGCCCTCTACCTCCGCCGGGGCCCACATCTTGTCATCTTCCTCCTCCTCGTCATCATCATCGTCGCTGCTGGAGTCCATGACGATGGCTTTGGACTTACTTCCTGTTTTGGCCTTCTTGGGGCTGGCTGACGAGCTCTTGGGCTTGCTCTTTTTCTTGGTCTTGGCCTGCAAGTCGTCACCTGACAGTTTCTTCTTGGATTTCTTCTTTTTCTTTGAGAGCAGAGGCTGGGGGGGGGGGGGGGGGGGGAGAAGTTACTGCAACATAACGAGGAAGGTCTGATTCTTCTTCTGGTCTCATGGAGCGAAGCTGCTTAGGGCTAGTCTGAGTCTCGCTTCTATTTCCAGTTATATTAGTTTTGGATCATAATAAAAACAGTAAACATTATAACGTATTATTTGTGCTTTAGAGGGAAACTGAATGATAAAGATTTTTTAATCTCATATTTTCTCTCCAGGTTGTTTTTTTGGGTAATCAAATTAATTCATTAATGTTGGAGCATGCCTTGTTCAGGACTCTCATCCTAACTGCTGCTGAATTCACCTCAACCCCTTCGAGCACAAAGAAAATAATACTACTAAACTAAATAGTTACCAAGTGGTTTACTGACAGTAAAAACAACAACAACATAAATGATATAGAAAACGCTGCCACTCACCTTGCCACTGTTTTTGGGAGCGATGAGGAAAGCCAGGATCTTGTCGATCAGATCTGACTGGGTTCCTTTCTTCTCCAGGTCCAACACCTTACAGATGATCCTCAGCTTGGAGTTGGTAAACACCGAAGTCCTACATCCCAACAGGAAGAAGATGTTAGTCTCTTATCCACTGCTGACTAAACTGCATCCACAACTTAAGACAATGAATCATCATTTGACCTTACCAAGTCCGAGTCCGCTACCAAGAACTGATATCATCATTTATCAAATACTGCTCATTATACTAGTTGATAATTCTGAAGATCAATTATTTAGAACGGATGCAAATCAAAATGAGAAACTGAAATACATCTGAATGTCTTGTTCACACGATGTGGTTTTCTCAAGTTGTCACACCAGATATTAACAACTAATAAGATACTGACTAAATCCATGTGGTCCTCTCCTGCTAGAGCTTTAACTTTGAAAAAGTTAATTTAAAGTTTTGTTTGAGAAATATTGTTTGACTAAAAATGTGTATTAGTTTTTGATAGAGTTGTTGGTAGTGGACTCTACTGTATCCTGATCTAAACATCTAAAAGAACTGATCCAGGAACAAACCAACATCACCCATCCTGATATCTACAGGACAAATTGCCCTAGAGAAAGTGAAGCTACAGGCTTGAGCGTGTGGTTTAATACCGACCATCACACATTTACCCGAGTATCTCTAATATCGCCAATATCTCTAAACCCAAACCACACGATGACTTCAACCATCAATATATCAATATATCATTGTCAAATTACTGGTGCTACCTTGGTATAATCAACGAGTCTTCTAGTGGTCTCATGTGTTTACGGTAACTACAGTAATGTCTCTAACGTGGTGATGATTCACTGGTGGTAAAAAACACCTTTAAGAGACAAACAGGTCTCTGATCAGAAACTCACCTGAGTATTCTTTCTCGCTTTTTGACGTAAGGTTGACTGTCCACCTCGAAGGGAAAGCCGTTAAACAGACGCATGTTCTTCCTCATAGAGGCCATCTGATATGAATGAACAATGATTTGGTTAGAGGATAATCCAGATTAAAGTGGATTAAAGTGACCCGTAGTGATCAGCAGAGAAGTTTCTCATTTTTGTATTTTTGTTTCTAACAGAAACGCCAGCAGAGGGGGAAACTTCCACAAGTATGAATCTCTTTGACTGTGGTCACATGTATCAGCATATATAAAGACAGTGGTTGTGATGTTCAGGTACTCTTTAAAGCTGAATGTGTCACGAGGAAGGCTTTACCTTTCCCGGTCTGTCAAACAGGATGGTGTGGAGAGGTTTCAGATCAGCCGGCTTCATCTTTCCGATGTGGTAGTTGGTCCGTGGAATATCTCCTAATTTATCTCCTCCTCCTGAACAGAAAATACATCGACAATGTTTTCCTCACTCTTCAACAAAACGCCTGGCTAACTTTGATCTTTCAACAGCAAATGTATCATAACTATCAAGCTAGATCTCACCATCTTCAATCTTAAGCTTCTCCTTTTGTTTGGGGATCTGGAAATTCAGCCTCTCAATGGTCTTCTTCGCTCTCTTGCCCTCCAGGATCTCACCAACAGCTGCAATGAGAAAAGTAAAAAATAATCAGCACTTCCGGTTTCATTGCTCTCTACTAGCAAACGGTGTATTCTGGTAAAATAACAGGTGAACCAACTATTACAGCAATATATATAAATAGGTTCTTGCTTGTTCAAATTATAAACGGGACCACAAGGATTAGAAGAGTCATGGTCAACACGGTATGCATGGTCGCGAGTGAGCAAGGCGACATTAAACTACCAGGACTCAACATGGAGTTAATGAGAGGAAGAGCGGATGGTAAGGGGGGGGGGGGGGGTCACCTGTTTGTTGGTTCACCTGCCAAGGCTGGACAACTTAAAAAAATATATTTTCCTGGCCAAAATAATAAACATAGGCTACATTTTCTATTTTTTTTATGTCGCTCTTCAATGATATTTTGCATATAAAACCAGGTCCTTTGTTAACTTGCTTATTCAGATACAACAGATTATAATTCACCATCAAGTGCCACAGAACTGGAATTACAAGAAGCACGTTGAAGCATCATGTTTTCTCCAAAAGTGACCGGTCGGTGAGGCAGGTGACCCGTAGATTTACCCACCAAGACACGTTTACCGGCATTTGGTGGGTCTACGTTTCAGACCCTGACTTGAGGAGGAGGGAACATCGGTTTCTCTTTACCCTGTCCTCTGGAGCGACCTTTCTTCGGACTGGGTTGGTCTTCCTGTGCCTCCTTCTTTGGTTCCTCCGGGTCTTCCTCCGACATCGCCGAGCTCTCCAACGTTTCCTCTGCCAATTCACTCATATCTGCACCGCCGAGGTCTGTCTGGGAATGACCGTATCCTGGAAGGGGAAAGATGAGGAATCTGAATCAGGTGAATTAGCCCATAATCTAGTTTGATATGTGCTGTTCACTCTCTTGCGGTGATAACTTCAAGGCCATTCAAACATCTGGCAGATTAATTTTACCTTGCTAATCAGCAAACACACCTACCTAGTACAACATAACTTGAGACCTTGTATGAACCGTTAGCTTCTTCTGGTGAATTAGGCGTTTAGGTGATCCACCAAGCAGTACTTTATTTCAACAAAATCTCAACTTTTAGAATCGGTGCCCACGGCTCTCTACTGCCCTCCACGGTGTGTTCTGGTGAAAGAAGATTGTGGGAATAAGAGGCAAAGCAAAAGTTTAAATGTTATGAAAGTGAGTGTTTCTCTGCATACTGGATGTAAGCTGAACAGAAGAGCTTCTACAGATTTGTAAAAAGTAGTAAGTAATGTTGAGCCAGGTATCAGGGTGTATGCAACTTTCATTTTACATTTAAAGACTTTTAATGCCACTTAGAATGAAATATAAGGCCGTGTTCACAATGGAAAAAGCATTAAAAAAAACAACTACCGTAGACCTATCAGAATATGGTCTGCATGACTGGACCAAAACAACACAATCAATCTGAATTCAAATCAAATTACTATATTTAACTGTATTCAACACCAAGCCTTTTCAGGAGTATGTGCATGAACCCATGAAACTGCCAGCTTGTCTCTAATAAAACCTAAATTATCGTAAATTATGTCCAGAGAAATTAGGTGAACCTTAGATTAACCAACTCTACATGAAATAAGGCTCAGCCAGTGCAAAGCCTGAGAGGAAACATGTTTGTTAATGTATCCCTGAAAGCCGTCCGTCAGCCCGGTGGCCGCTCAGCCTTTTCTCCAGGCAACCTCAGAGCGGGTTGGCGCGCTGTACGCAGTTCAAACACGTTAGCTAACTCGTGTTGAGTTAGCCAGGTAAGGTACAGCATCCATGGCCACTTATGTGACACCTCGTTGTAAGCGTAGTTCTCACTAGATAATAACAGGTTAGTTGTTGTTTACTACGTTGCAGGTCAGTTAAAACTGCCAGCCTGGCGTTAGCTAGTCCATGCAGCTAACCACTGCTCGCTAAGCAGTTAGCCAGCTTGCTGTAACGTTAACTTACAGCTTTGCAGTAGTGTTGAAGGCAATAGCGAACTGGCTCATTCACGACTTGATACTACATGTCAACACACATCCAGGGTAAATATGGCCAAACATCCAAACGGTCACCATCTGACGTTATCGACCAAGCTAATAAAAGTTGTACCTTGTTATGAACCAGAGAATTGCGTCTGTTTGCTTTTTGTTTGAGCTTTCAAAATGGCGGTTTGTCTGGTGGGCGGGGACTGCCGCGGCGGCTACTTCGCTGATTGGACCACAGCCTGATGACGCCATCACAACAACAGCAACCCAAGTGACAGAAACAGAGCTCGCGGTTGAATGATGTTGCGTTCAAGTGTTCCTCTTAAGCTTGTACTCTTGACTACTACAGTTGTAAGTACGGCTTGTTGCGCATTCAGGTAAGAAATGAACCCTATAAAAAGAGGAGCTTTCTGTTTGCTTTTTATTTTTAGACACCAAGTGACATAGCGCTACTTTGTGCTTCAGTGGTAGAATGAAGAGGAGAAAATTCGTATCAGGCATGTAACTTGTGTAACAAGTATATATAACTACAGTGGTGGACATAATTATTAGAACACTTGGCATACATTTAAGAGGTTTCAGTTGTTTTTGTTCAATTGGCCATTAAAATACCCATAAAACGAATGAAATATATACAAAGTCATCATTATGCTCTATAAACCATAGAATAGAGCCATCATAAGGAGATTTACGTCATTTTCCTTCCAAAAAACAAGCTAGGCCTATTTCACTGTCAATGTCACACAATCATGTTCCATTCAAAGGAAAGCCTTTGGCTTGAGTTGCAGAAGGCGGGATAACATTAGTGTTCAAGTTCTCAGGAAATATATTGACACTATGCCAGAGAGATGTGCTGCTGTAATTGCTGCAAAAGGCGGACATACCAAATATTAAAGTTAAAAGTGGATAAAAACAGTAGGACTCACTTCATTATGAAATGAAATCATGTTTTGGAGGCAAAAAAAGGTCAATATTTTCAGATCTGTCAGGTGTTCTAATAATTATGTCCACCACTGTATATATACTACATATTTGATAATATTTGTACATGTTTTGTATTTTAAAACTATCCTGATGTGCTAAATAAAGGGGGTAAACAGGCTTGTAGACTGTGTAGTTGGTTGACTGTGTTCAGTTATGAAGACCAGGCTTCATGTCACAGTCCCCAAATAGACACTCAATAAGGCCACACAGCCTCATTTTGTTCCAGGGACATGTGGTAAAGCCCAAAGCATGCTGGGAGTGGGTAAATAAAATGAATGAATGAATGATTGAATGATTTGTTATTGAACTGTCTACATGGTACATGGGGAGATAATAGTGGCAAGAGTGAACACATGGTTAGAATAGTCATCCCTCTATATTCTCTAATTGGATCATTTCTAGTTAATTAAGTTATGCTGAAAATGAACTTCCTCAGTTTACTGGGGACCCTGGAAGGACCAACCAAAGATCATCCAAGGACCCTGGAAGGACCAACCAAAGATCAACCAAGGACTCTGGAAGGACCCTGGAAGGACCCTGGAAGGACCAAACAAAGATCAACCAAGGACCCTGGAAGGACCCTGGAAGGACCAACCAATGATCCTGGAAGGACCCTGGAAGGACTCTGGAAGGACCCTGGAAGGACCAACCAAAGTTCAACCAAGGACCCTGGAAGGACCAACCAAAGATCATCCAAGGACTCTGGAAGGACCAACCAAAGATCATCCAAGGACTCTGGAATGACCCTGGAAGGACCAACCAAAGATCAACCAAGGACCCTGGAAGGACCAACCAAAGATCAACCAAGGACTCTGGAAGGACCCTGGAAGGACCAACCAAAGATCAACCAAGGAGCCTGGAAGGACCAACCAAAGATCAACCAAGGAGCCTGGAAGGACCCTGGAAGGACCAACCAATGACCCTGGAAGGACCCTGGAAGGACTCTGGAAGGACCAACCAAATATCAACCAAGGACCCTGGAAGGACTCTGGAAGGACCAACCAAATATCAACCAAGGACCCTGGAAGGACCCTGGAAGGACCCTGGAAGGACCAACCAATGACCCTGGAAGGACCCTGGAAGGACTCTGGAAGGACCCTGGAAGGACTCTGGAAGGACTCTGGAAGGACCCTGGAAGGACCCTGGAAGGACTCTGGAAGGACCAACCAAGGACCCTGGAAGGACCCTGGAAGGACCGACCAATGACCCTGGAAGGACCCTGGAAGGGCCAACCAAGTACCCTGGAAGGACCCTGGAAGGACCCTGGAAGGACCAACCCAGATACATTTCGCAGCATCGTTGTAATAATAAGCCAATTCCATCTTTGATCTTAAAGTAACTTGGTGTTGATATTGACACGTAATCTAACAGATGAGTAACAGGGTGAAGTTCCCCAATGCACAACTTCCACTTCGGTGGCCTCAATTCAGCCCAATCTATCGAGCACAGCTGAGATTATTCTACTGATTGCTCCGGCCCATCGACGGTCCCAAGCGGTCCTGACCGACTGAAGGCTCCAGGCTGGATGTGGATGAATAACGAGCCGTGGGACGGCGGCGCCGGCCGGCTGACAGGATGCTGTCTGCAGCTTCCTGTAATTGCCACTGGAAACGCAAAGCGATCTCCAGGCTGTCCTCGGCGGTCAGCAGGGTGCGAAGGGAAGGCAGGATCCGGAAACCTACCTGGACTTCTATAAATTGGCTGAGGTATTTTGAACCGCCGGGCTCCTCTCCGGTCTACCTCCTGGAAACACGACAAATGAGGAGTTCACTTTTGGAGGAAGAACTCATTACTTGTTTTAGGTTTGTTGTCCTGTTGGTTCCCCCGGGTCCGGGAGCTGTCCCTGTTCAAAACACACACCTATTCTCATTCTGATATATATATTTATTTTTGTTTGTTTGTTTGTTTGTTTGTTTGTGTCTTATTTGTGTCCAGATTGTCTTCCTGTCGCCATGTTATATTGTTATGTCTGCATTGTTTTTCTTTTTGTTTGCAGTGAATGTTTTGCTCAATAATAAATAAATAAACAAATAAACTAATAAAGTTTCTTGTCCTGCATCACTAAAATCTAAAAGGCTAGAAAAGTTTTATTTTGTCAACCAAAGACTCTAAAAATGAATCTGAGAATTTGAGTTTCAACAAACTTTCAGTTAGTTTGAGTGTCTGGTTTCAAATGATGGATCAGGTTGGGATGAGCCGGCGAGAGGTGTCATCGTGTCGTCATGACTTCCTTCACCGCCTCACACGGTGGAATTAGTTTGCTGTCATCTCCCTCTGAGAAACACATACAGGCCACACGCGTACATTCACTCCGTCAGAGCAGGAGTCAGAGGTCAGAGGTCAGGGGTCAGAGGTCAGGCAGCAGCCAGGAACAGGTAGTGAGAGAAACAGAGAGGCAGACACCCTGATTCCTTTCAATATGTACAGTATGTTTTGATTATAGGGAGCTGAAGTGGAAGTTAACCAAGATTGTGTGTTTGTAAGGTGATCACCTCCTTCTACAACATATTTCAGAATCAGAACCGAACAGTTTGTAGTTTCCCTACATCAGTGATCTGTAACATGTCAACATGTTTACCTGAAGGTGTATGGTATCCTTCCAGTTTCATTATGAGTTGTGGTGTTGAGAAGAAGCGTCAGTAGATATTGTAGATATCAACAAACTACAGTGTCTGTCTGATGCTACAAGGCTCCTGATATCAAGGTGGCAATAATCAATCAATTATCATTAACAAGCAGAGGCTGTATAGGAGTCAGTTATCGACTGGCAGCTGTCGTTGTGGAAACACCGACCTTGTCTCAGCAGCTGAACCGGGACATTTTCTGGTTCACAACCTCAACAACACCTGGAATCAAGCATGTTTGGGTTTGAAACACTCGACAAAATCAGCCTCCTATTCATTCTCTATGCAGCTGCTCCATCCTGATCACAGGTCAGTCTTTGTTTTGTTATGGCTTCCAGAGAGCTGCTCCTGTTATTCACAGGAATAACATCTATGAACTCTTAAACTGAAATTCCTGTTCAAAGATTAACAGGCTTATTATTGCTCACAAGGCCAGTGAGATTTAGGACGACTCAACGTAGTCACTTGAATTCTCCAACTTGCTGTTACACCCAAACACATCATTCCCATCGCTTAAAGTTTATGTTAAATTACTTTCTTCATAATCAGTTGTTTCTTGGCAAAAGAAACCTGGCACCAAATTTCATGGAAATCTGTTAATAATTATTTGCTGCTGACAGACAAACATAACCTCCCTATGTGGAGGTAAAAATACCATGTAAGATTCAGGTGACAACAGTCAACACATCAACTAGTTAGCCTGAAGCTCCATGAAACACGTCTCAGCTTCCGTCCTGCTGAGGGGAAGCAGGACACACGGTGGCGCTTTGGGAACGTTGATGTGCAGGAAAAGTGGAGCAGCTCTTTAATTTCCACAAGGTTTGATTCAGAAAATGAGTTTGTTGCCTAGCAGCACCATCTCAAGCTGATTGGCTCCCTCCTTGCAGGTCCTGTATGGGGGGTGATTAATGCCACATAGGCCCAGGAGAAGGAGGAGAAGCATGTTGTCATGGAAACTACGCTACTAGCCACCTTGAGAGGGGGAAAGTACATTAGACTGCATGATAGTGAACCTTAGTGAATTTACTGTCAAAGACATTGAGCGTTATTTGGAGAAACGCCATCATCAGCAGTACGCAGGCTTTTACGTCCTAACAATACCCACCTTTACGTTTCAAACACAGATGCACATTCATAGCAAAGTAAAGCTGTTCACTGCCCAGAACTGTGTAAGATTGTGGAGTACAGGATTAAACGTTCAAATTGAAATTGGATTCCTATAATCAAAAATAGGTAAAAGTGATGTTTTAAACTTTCCGGGTGCAATTTATTGGAGGGATCCATTGAAATGTTTTACAAGGGGGAAGCAATGTTGATGTGACAGACAACTACATCTCGCCCGAGAAATCTCACCCGAGTTCCCTGTTCCGACTTGAAGGGGCGTTCCACTCATCCAGGAATTTCCAACTTCCTGATATTCATTCAGTATAAATCACGTTCACAGCTGAAGCGTCTCCTCCTAGTCTGTGGCATTAATCACCTCCATATAACTCCCGCTCATCATTCTCTTTGGCATTAATCGCCCCCCATACCTCACCATAGTACTTTTAAACCTCACCGCGAACCCCAGAGTGAACAGAGCTCTTGCTTTATGAGCGCTGCTTCCCTACTTTATGTTTCTCAACTTAGAAATCCACTTTTTCTGTATTTTTCATGTTGTGCTGTTCCCCAACTTTAAACTTTGAAACAGTTTTAGTCAAAGTAAGCCGTCTTGGACGTCGGTCACTCTTGTGGCACTGAATGGGATTTATTTTCCAGTAGAATAACCTGACCCAAATAAACCAGGTAAGACTCCTTTTGGTTTAACAACTAATTAACTACTTTTCTTTGTTCGTCATGTAAGCAGGGAGCTGATATAACTGTTGTTATCTGTTGTGGTTCACAGGTTGGTGATAACTGATAGAACCTGCTCACTTGTTATGACTTGTCTATAATGAAAACTCACCCTGGTGTTTGTTTAACTCACACAAAGCAATAAGTTAGTTCAAGTTCTTCAGTGACCAATTCTTAGTGTGTTTGCCTTGACAGAAAACCATTTTTTAACCAAGATGTAATAAGTTATTGTGATGCGAGGTATTTCTATCTAAGACATTTGAGAGATTCCCATGAGCCCTTTGTGTTGTTTTTACACAGAAAGGTTAAGTTAAAGGAGTAATGTGAACATATCAATGTTCTGGCTGATCCAGGAGCAGTGGTGCTGGTTCTGCTCCACCAGAAACCTCATGTAGACCTTCGCTGCCTTTCCTCACAGCATCCAACAAACAGAAGGGGAACAGTATCTGTTCAAATGGCTTCATGTAATCTTCAGAACGTCAGTACTACCAGTATCACCAGTATCACCAGTACTATCAGTATCACCAGTATCACCAGTACTATCAGTATCACCAGTATCACCAGTACTATCAGTATCACCAGTATCACCAGTACTATCAGTATCACCAGTATCACTAATATCACCAGTACTATCAATACTATCAGTATCACCAGTATCACCAGTACTATCAGTATCACCAGTATCACCAGTACTATCAGTATCACCAGTATCACCAGTATCACCAGTACATCGTTAGGTCTAGTGTTGTTAAGGAAGATGAAATATTCAGACAGAGAAGTAGGACACCGCCAGAGGCCTTCCATCCTCCATCTCTCTTTCTGCTTCTTTTCCTCAGTTACTCTTTGTTTATCTTGTGTGCCACCTCTCTCTCTCTCTCTCTCTCTCTCTCTCTCTCTTTCTCTCTCACTTGTTTTTGGACATGTCTCACTCTCAGCCTCTCTTTTTCTCTCTCTCTTTCTCCCCTTTGGCTTTTCCTGTCTCTCATCCCATCTCTCTCTTTCCTCAGCTCGTGTTTTTGGATATCTGTCTCTCTCTCCCCCCTCTTTCTTTCTTTCTTTCTTTCTTTCTTTCTTTCATTCTTTCTTTCTTTCGTCTCTTGACAGTCTCTCTATCCCCCTCTCTCTTGTTTTGTGAATGTCAGTCTCACCCTCAGCCCCTCTCTCTCTCTCTCTCTCTCTCTCTCTCTCTCTCTCTCTCTCTCTCTCTCTCTGTGTCTCTCTCTCTTTCCCTTCTTCTGTCTCTCTCTCTGTCTTAACAGCGAGGTTAGCTGAGGACAATCACGAAGACTGTTTTGGAAACATCTCTTCCAAAATGTCCCAGGATATCTTTTGATAATGACAGATATTAATAATGAAACAGAGGTGAAGTCGTGGTCAGACGACACGTTGATCAGATCCTGTGTTTGATAATTGTCATCAATAAATGGTCCAGTACCCAGACCTGTTCAGGAGTAACATCTTGCAATACATTCAAAACTGAACTAATTTCATTGTAGGTGGCGACATGCAACTCTGACGAGCCAATCAGCGCTCAGCTCCCGGCGTATCCCATCATCCTTAGAGTGGTGCAGTTAGCGGAGAGCAACTGAAGCTCCAGAGACGATTTGTTGGACAACTTTTCTACCCATCATGCAATGAGCCTGGCAAGGTGCTGATCAGCTACTATCTTCCCTCTCCCTCCTACCTCCACACCTCCTCTTGACCTCCTCCCAACCTACTCCTCCAACTCCCTCTCGCCTCCTTCCTACCATTCCTAACTCCTCCCTCCCTCAACCCTCCTATCTCCCTGTATACTTCCTTGCCCCACCCAACCTCCTCCTCCCTATCTCCTCGCCTCCTCCAACTCCCTCCTCCATACCTTCCCACCATCACCCTACATTCCTCCTCCCTCCATCCTAACCTCCCCTCGTACCCCTCCATCCATCCATCCTCCCCTCCTCCCTACGCCACCATGAGCCTCTCCTCCAGCCTGGTGACGGGGGAGGACCTCTACGACAGCAGCGCCTCCCTCCTGTCTCTGGACTCCAGTGTTTTCTACAGCGAGACGCCGGCGTCCTGCAGCAGAGACCCGCTGGACTTCTTCATCATCAACGTGGGAGGGAGTCGCTACGTCCTCTCCCAGGAGCTGCTGGCGTCCTACCCGGAGACCCGGCTGGGGAAGCTGGCCCGCTGCAGCCGCGACTCGGCCCTGGAGCTCTGCGACGACGCCGACTTCCTGGAGAACGAGTTCTTCTTCGACCGAAGCTCGCAGACCTTCCAGTACGTGACGTCTACTCTGACCTCTACTCTGTTCTACCAAGCCAAAGAGAAGTAACTGCACGAGTAGAAATGAGCTCAAAATGTATTTCATGTTCAAAAGTATTCTTGTTACAGAATTTAAATTTGTTATTTAAAGGGGTGGGAAGCAATTCATGAGTTTTATCGACAGGTTGGCCTGTAAGGGACTGTAAGAATAAAGTCACACTTCCACAATGTGGAGGAGTAAATGATCTAACCAGAGAGGTCACGTATCACCACACCAACACTGGAATATTAATGCTGCTTTGGCATTTGCTTTTTTGGTTTGAGAATGAAATGTGTTTCAATGCCAGCGGCTCATAGGGGCCAGAAACCTCATGTTTCATGGTTAAAGGTTAAACATAAAGGAGTCTGCAGCATGCTCTTTGCAGCACCACGGTTCTACACATGTATACAGTAGAACCCCTTCATCCCTAAGAGCTGCCCAATACAAGTCCAGTCTTCGATTATCACTGGGAGCCGCCCAGTACAACCACAGCTTTCTACTGTCACCGAGCCATTTGGCATTAAACGTCTTTCTCCTGGGGGCCTAAAGGTTGGTTAGGTGTTGAGGGTGGTAGTTACCCTGGTTACCCAGCCTGGTCGTTGATTCAATCTGGCAACCTTCCAGTCACACTGCTTTATTGATCGGAGGCTGTGAGACTCAACAGTGCTCCTCTTCTGTCCAGACATCTGAACAGCTGTATGCTACTCGCTGACTCATCTGCCCCATTAAGAAGCCTTTCCCCATCCCTGCTTCCACCCTGACTAAAACCTGCATGGTGTCCTGTTGTGTTAATATTGGTCACGGTTTTGGTCTGTTGATCCTCCCAAATCCGTTTCAGCCATTTCCATTTCTGACAAGCCAAAGTGGTTTGACCGCTTGAACCTCTGAAAGCAACCGGCACGTTTGAAGATGTTCTTGATGCTTCCAGGCCATTTCATCAGTCAGGACAACACCTGATGTTAAAACTCATTTTCACAGGTGTGCTGTCAACTTGTGTTAACCGGTGTGATAATTTACACCTTTTTTTGATTTGCTGCCCTTTAAACAAACGTGATGTTCCCTCACACACACCCTGAATATGACCTTTAAACTGGATTCTGTGCTCGTTCTTGCAAATATTCAACTGAACGTAGAACTTCCTGTTGTCAGCAGGGGCTTGTTTTACTGGCATCATAGCACTGAGAACCTCTACTTCTTGTCATATCTATCTGAAAGACTGGTATCTGGTTTCCTCATGTTCATATTCCCGCTAACAGGTATGTGATGAACTACTACCGGACGGGTCACCTGCACGTGAGGGAGGAGCTGTGCGTGATCTCCTTCCTGCAGGAGATCGAGTACTGGGGAATCGATGAGCTTCGCATCAACCCCTGCTGCCGCGATCACTACTACCGCCGCAAGGAGCAGAAGGAGAGCCTGGACGTGCAGCGAGAGTTCGAGGCCGACGACGTCGAAGACGAGGACTTCAAGGGCGCCGCGTGCCCGGCCCTCCGTCGACGCCTGTGGGACCTGCTGGAGAAACCCGAATCGTCGCGCGCCGCTCGCACCTTCGGCTCGCTCTCCATCTTCTTCGTGGTGGTGTCGGTCATCAACATGGCGCTCATCTCGCTCGACTCGGGGGAGGACGTCGGGGTGAGCGGCGCCGGCATCGGAGCGCCGTTCCTGCTGGACGCGTTGGAGTACGCGTGCGTGGTGTGGTTCACCGGCGAGCTGGCGCTTCGGTTTCTGTGCGTGCGGGATAAGTGCCACTTCAGTCGCAGCGTTCCCAACGTGATCGACCTGCTGGCCATCCTGCCCTTCTACGTGACGCTGGCGGTGGAGAGCCTCCACGGAGAGAACACCGACCTGGAGAACATGGGCCGGGTGGTGCAGGTCCTCCGACTCATGAGGTCCCTCCGCATGCTGAAGCTGGGACGACACTCCACAGGTAAACATCCACAACGTAGATTTAACGACGTTCATCAACAGGTAACCGAGTCTTGTAGATTTAAAGGTTAGATCAGGTTTAGATGTGTTATCCTCCAAGACCCCATTCAGCTTCATGCTTTAGCTGTAGCCTGTGTTACCTACAGTACCAGTCAAAGGTTTGGACACACTTACTCATAGAAAGGGTTTTTTACAATTTTTACAATTTTCCACGATTTTAGAATAATAGTAAAGTCATCAAAACTGTGAAATAACACAAAAGGAATTATGCAGTGACCAAAAAAAAAATCAAAAAATCAAAACTATCTTATATTTTAGATTCTTCAAAGTAGAAACTCTTTGGCATTAACAAGCAAAGAAATTCCACAAATGAACTTTTAAAGGCCACAATCACTATGTGAGTGTTTAAAATGATGATTTAATCATTGTGGTTCAACATTCTCCACCTCTAAAGTCTAAATGAAAACTACTTGTTGGGGGTGCATTTCAATTTAATTAAAATGTAAGTTTTGAAAATAAATTCATACACAGGCATCAACTTCTCTATTTGTCTAAGAACATTTCAAGCATTTAAGCATCAAGCCTTTATATCAAAATGTCTTTAAGATCACGAGAAACAGAAACAGGTGTGTCCACACGTTTGACTGGTACTGTATGTCACGCCATGAACTGACCGCAGTACGAGGAAGGTCATAGTCTGGACAGCGAGTCTGACTCTGTTTAAAGTAATACAAATATATCGTGTCAATCCTGCGGTCATCCTGTCGTTCTGTCAGACTGTCTCCGTCTCATCCTTGTTTCTGTAATCCTGTGATGCTGTTGCTACTCTGCATTAATTGGCCTCCTACAAGGTCTCGGGGTTTGCCGCCATATTTCCCTAAGGAAACCTAGTAACACCTCCTTGATCCTAATTGGCTAAACAGGTGGTGATGAATCCATCTGTCTAGAAACAGTTTGACCTTCTGCCAGACACCTCTCATTGAAAACTAACAGAGTTACGTTTGCAGACAGATTCCACCGTTCCTCATTCAACCAAATGTTTTGCAGCCAGACGGTGGATTTGAACCAGCAACCTTTCACAAGCCTTTCACAAACACTTTTCTTCGAGCTGCGTCGTGTGAGCTGCTGTCCTGAGATTCCTGAGCGGAGGGATGTTGAGGACAGGGAGCTGAGAGCCAAGAGAGCAAGACAGAAAAACAAATATTGACTCATATCTTGGCAAATTCCTCAAGGGGATGGAGGGAAGAGAGAGAGAGAGAGAGAGAGAGAGAGTAGTGTCTATGAGTGCTTTGATCTGGATGAGGATGAAGAATGAATCGACTTGATTCATAGAGAGAGAGAGAGAGAGAAAGAGAAAGAGAGATTTTGCCATTCGGAAGACAAGAAGAAAAAGAGAGTAAACCAGAGATAGAAAGAGAGATGAAGAGGTGAAGAAGAAGCAGAGAGGCGAGAAGGGAATTTCTTCACTCTAGAGAGAAGGGAAAAATAAATTGGCAGAGCGAAAGACTTGAGGGAAGAAGAGTGAGATTGGCCGAGAGACAGACAGGAAAAAGAGAGGAAGTCATCACATTTGCTCCTCAGATGTTAGAGGAGGAAGATGATGATGATGATGATGATGATGATGATGATGATGATGATGATGATGAGGGGAGAAGATAAAGTGGATGATGAGTTTCCGGGGATTTCTATCAGTAAGCCCTTAGGTGAGTCAGGACCGCTGACATGCAGGGTCTGAAATAAGGGTGAGTTTCTGAGTTTCACTGAGTTTCTGCAAGTCCTCCATCATATATCGTTCTCATACACACACACACACACACACACACACACACACACACACACACACACACACACACACACACATATATATATAGAACAACAACGATAGAAGAAGTTGCAGCTTTTTCTACCTACTGAACTACACCGTGGTCCTCTTTGTTACAGCCCAGCAATTCAGCCAGTTGACTTTGTAGTGTTTTAGTATCTGGTTGGTTCAGTCAGAGTTCTGGTAACCTGTCAGGTTACTAACTACCAGGTTAGAGAGTCCAGACCAACCTGGTTCCAGTCTGTAACTTGATCTACCATGATGGACTTGTCTGCTCTTCTCTGGTGTTCATACCAGTTAAGAACACATGAAGAAACATCTGAACATGACTGACCAAGTCTCCTTCTACCACCACAGTTCTCTTCTACCCATAATGCCTTGTGTTCTCTTGTTAGAGGATTGAGACGTTTTCAGGCGTCTCGTCGGTTATTTGGTGAATGTTGTTGTTCTCACCTGGAGACCAACTAGCTGAAGAGGTTAATAAACCCACCAGAACATGCTGGCTGTGAACGCAGCCTTAGCGAGTGCTGTAGCTCTCATCTTATCTGTCTATATTAATATCAGGTTAGCAACACAGTCTACTGCAGCTCTCAGACACCCTGCATATGCTGTTCATAGCTCCTATTTAATAACTCCTCCACAGTCCAAATGTGTGTGTGTGTGTGTGTGTGTGTGTGTGTGTGTGTGTGTGTGTGTGTGTGTGTGTGTGTGTGTGTGTGTGTGTGTGTGTGTGTGTGTGTCTTTGGGTGGAGGTGGTGTGTGTTGGGTTTCATATATTCCTGCTCAATAGTCCAGACAAAATCAGATTAGCGCTCAGAAGAATAAACAGCCAGCTAATGAAAAGAGAAGAAGAAGTGAGGGACCTCCAGACCTCCAGGAGCCCAGAGGGACAAACCTGACCAAGCTGCTTCTTAACACCCAGCCGGGCTAGGACAAGAAATGAAAGGGAGGATCTGTAATCTTGTCAATGTGTAATAAATAATACCAGCGTTAGAGACTACTGTCAACTATAATCATGAGTGAATGAATGAATGAATTTCATTTATATTTGTATTTTGACATTTAGTGCATTGCAGATATATATTTCTTATATTTGCTTTCAGTTTATATGATTTAATACACATTTTAATTCTACTAGTTTCATGACCCTTCATAATCAACACCTGACTGTTTAATATCTCAAATATCTCGGCATCAATGACAAAACAAGCATTCATCATTTCGTTATGTATATTTCTCATGTTAGAACATGATACTGTAACGTGTCCCCTGTGCTCTGCAGGCCTCAAGTCTCTGGGTCTGACCATCGCCCAGTGCTACGAGGAGGTCGGCCTCCTGCTCCTCTTCCTGGGTGTTGGCATCTCCATCTTCGCCACCGTGGTCTTCGCCCTGGAGCGCGACCTTCCCGGCACCTCCTTCGCCAGCGTGCCGGCCGCCTGGTGGTGGGCGACCACCTCCATGACCACGGTGGGCTACGGCGACATCCGGCCCGACACGGCTCCGGGCAAGGTGCTGGCGTTCCTCTGCATCCTGTCTGGAATCCTGATCCTGGCGCTGCCCATCGCCATCATCAACGACCGCTTCTCCGCCTGCTACTTCACCCTGAAGATGAAGGAGGCGGCGCTGCGCCACGGCGAGGCGCTGAAGAGGCTGGCCCGCGGCTCGGTGGGCGAGGCGGCCCAGGAAGGCGCGGGAGGCGGAGGGGGCGTGAACCTGAGGGACGCCTACGCCCGGAGCGTCCTGGAGATGCTGAGGCTGCAGGGCAGGGAGAGGGTCAGCACCCGGAGCAGCGGAGGAGACGAGCTCTGGTGGTAGAGAGGCCGTCGCAGGTTTGATTCCCATAAGAGTCAATGTGTCTGTTAAAGTGTTCTTGAGCAAGGCACTGAACCCCCACCTGCTGCAGGGCTGCTCCTGGCTGTCCCTGACCTCCGACCCCTCTGGTGAAATGTGGAAGAAACTCATTCCTAATTGAACTTTGGAGTCCGTTGGAGTTCGGTGAATCAAAGATATACGATTCTATTGATTCTATTGTTGAGCTGAGGCTGGTGAGATGTCCAACGAGGGCAAGACGGCAGACGAGATGAGAGATGATCACCAGCCACCTAAAGCTGATACGTTGTTTTTCTGTAAAAAGCATCATTTGGATGTTGGCTTCTAAAATACTGAAAGTGGCTGGTGGATTTTGGGAGGCTTGAGGACAAAAAGTTATTTTCCCTCCTTAAACTTCATGGTAAAGAAACCCCGCTATCAACCAACCAACTCACAGTGTCAGATGAAGAGGACATAATTGTGACTTTTATGGTCCCTGTGGTGAGTGGACAGTTGAAATATGGTTATCACAGTCAAAATACTGTGTTGATGTTTTATTGTGGAGAACCAGCCGTCAGACACAAGCCGACACAGATCCTGATAAAACCTTCAGCCCATTTGAAATTCTAAGTTATGAAGTTGTGATTGCTGAAAAAACATTCAAAGATGAAACAGATGAAAACTGAATTAAATGAAAAAGGAGAATGAAAATATAATGAATCATTGATGAATAAACAATAAAATTGATGATTTAGAAAATCCAAAGAAAATTTGAAATTCATCAATTGAAAACTGCCTCTAATGTTATCAACTCAATTTGTAAATCAATAAAATGTGAATACTCATTGGTGAATCAAGCAAGCTCCTCCTCTCCTGATGAAATATCCAGTAAGGATTCTGTGTGGATGTAACTGACATCCTTGTTGTGTACCTTTTGGCACACTGCAGGGCTAACGCTCAATTACTGTTTTATCAAACTGTTCACATTCCTGTTTGAAAGTGACTCGTATCTGTATGACCAAACGTCCTAAAACAAATTGCGGTGTAACCATTCATTTTAAGGCGTATTTGCTGTGGAGGTCAAATGAAACTTTGGATGAGGTGAGGAGGAGAAAAAAGGGCCGTGGCTTCAGCTTTCTGTAGAGCGATGAAGTTTGATCTGACCCATCAGACCCGCCACATATCAGATCTGTATCAGATCTAGGACCACATACGAATGTGGCCCAAATCGGAATAGAAAAAGAAATCTGAAAATGTTTTGTTCACGCTGCACTAAAACAGTCAGATCTGTGTAAAACAAACATCTGATTTGGACTAACCCTAACCCTAACCCTTCACCTGCAGTGTGAATGCAGCCTCTGCCTGTCTTGTTGATGAAGTAAATTTTGACATCATGATATTCTGAACACTTCATGTCCCATCGACATCCTTCTCTCAGGGCCGTTTGGTGAAGGAAGTACAACAAGTAGTTTAATTCATTGTGTTTGGTCAAAGGTGCTTTCCAGCCATGCTGATAATTCCCATCATGCATAGCTAGCAGCGCACTATCACAAAGGGAATGGGTTGCTACAGCGACTCTTGTATCAGTGCAGCTAGAAAGCACTTCTCCTGGCTTTCTCCTGCTGTTATATTCTTACATAACGTCTCTGTGCAGAACCTGGAGGGGAACGTTGCAGACAGCACACATGTATGAAGGCCAGTAGAATCCCTGGAGGCTGTTCTTCATCGCTTCTATTGTTTCTTTTCCATTGCTTCACAACTTGGTCATGTAATGAAGCACATTATGTCCTCTCTCTCTCCTCCCCACAGCTGGGTCAGACTGGTCTTTACAAATACCACAGTGATGTCTGGAAGGATGAAAACCTCGGTCTGGTTTCTACCAGGCAGCGACCTTCTGACAGGCTAGATAGATAGATAGATAGATAGATAGATAGATAGATAGATAGATAGATAGATGGACGGACGGACGGACGGACGGACGGACGGACGGACGGACGGACGGACGGACGGACGGACGGACGGACGGACGGACGGACGGACGGACGGACGGACGGACGGACGGACGGACGGACGGACGGACGGACGGACGGACGGACGGACGGACAGACAGACAGACAGACAGACAGACAGACAGACAGACAGACAGACAGACAGACAGACAGACAGACAGACAGACAGACAGACAGACAGACAGACAGACAGATAGATAGATAGATAGATAGATAGATAGATAGATAGATAGATAGATAGATAGATAGATAGATAGACAGATAGATAGATAGATAGATAGATAGATAGATAGATAGATAGATAGATAGACAGACAGACAGATAGATAGATAGATAGATAGATAGCCCATTCTGCCTTCAGTTTAGGTTTGTCATTTCTGGGGGAAAAAATATTGTGCATGGTTCCTACAGTTATGGAAAAACAGGAAACGTCATGGAATTCAAACATTGTATTTTGCAGGCCTGGAAAAGTTATAGAAAATGGATCATGGTCATTTAGTTTTATAAACATCTTGTAAACATGTTGCTGATCTTTCCCTCCAACCAGTGAAGTGTTGAATGTCTCATCTTGGCTGCTTGTTGATCCACTTCAGATCAGAAATGTCCTGATAGTTTCGGTCCTAAGAGATAGTTGGAGCAGAAATAAGACCTGGACATTCACACCACATGGTCAACGGAGAACAGAGACTCTGATGGATACTGGTCCTGCAGATGCTGCTGGAGGTCCTGGAGATGCTGCTGGAGGTCCTGGAGATGCTGCTGGAGGTCCTGCAGATGCTGCTGGAGGTCCTGGAGCTGCTGCTGGAGGTCCTGGAGATGCTGCTGGAGGTCCTGGAGATGCTGCTGGAGGTCCTGGAGCTGCTGCTGGAGGTCCTGGAGATGCTGCTGGAGGTCCTGCAGATGCTGCTGGAGGTCCTGGAGAGGTCTTGGAGTTTGGTTAGCTGAAAGGTGTAGGAACCCTGAAGCAGGGCGAGGTTAAAGCTACAGCAGATGAGCAGACAGACAGGTTCCTGCAGCCTTGATCACACACACACACACACACAGTCTTCCATCTCCGCCCCCCTGCAGCCTTCTCCTCACTAATGTCACCATTACTGCTTTAACAGAAACGTATCATGACGTCTTCGTGTCGCCTGGAAAGGAAAAGAGGAGGAACGTCAACCTCGACCAAGCGACTTGTCACTCCTCTAAGGCTGGTGTGTGTGTGTGTGTGTGTGTGTGTGTGTGTGTGTGTGTGTGTGTGTGTGTGTGTGTGTGTGTGTGTGTGTGTGTGTGTGTGTGTGTGTGTATGTGTGTGTGTGTGTGTGTATTATATAACACAACATTTTCACAAACGTGGTAGACCCCTCACTAGGCTCAGAGGCTTTGTCAGAGAGGTTTACATCGAGGGAGCCGAAACGACCTGGGACATCACATCATTTGATGAGCCAACAGATGTAGGAACCCTGAAGTGGACAGATGAAAACTTCAAAGAAGGAAATAAGAGAGAAAAGGTAGAATAGTTTCTAAATCGATAAAGGACGACGTTTCAAAATAGTTTCCGATCTGTTTCCTTTTTTTACACTGCAGAACCTTTCCTCTTTTTGCTTTGATGTCCATGAAATCACTCTGAAGGTTATATGTGTATTATATATATATATATATATATGTATAACACAGCCTTGACACTGAGCTCAGTCATTTATCAGGCGCTCCCTCAGCTGGTTGACAGTTCACACACCAATATATAATTCAATATATACAATAATATGATGTTACATTTATATTATTGTGGAAAACGTATTCAAGCAGAGTTCTTCACCTCTTAGAGTGATGAATAGCTGCAATAACCAGGAGCGTGCTTTTATTTTGAAGCAGGCCAGTGATCCTGATGTCATAACAGTTTGCTCTGTCCTGTTCTCTCCATCACATCAGGTCTGGTGAAACAAAACCCAGATACTCAGACATACTTAGTCTGGAGTGACCTTAAACTGTCTGTCTGTCTGTCTGTCTGTCTGTCTGTCTGTCTGTCTGTCTGTCTACCTTTTTCCACATTGGGTTTTTGATGGTATTTTATTGCGTTTTCTTTTCTTTTCATCCAACTGAACCATATTTAACGGACCTTTCTCAGCAGTGAATGTAGAAGCTGTGAAAGCAGGTAGAGGCTGAAGAGTGAAGTAGTGATTTATTCTGCTTTGTTTCCAGCAGCGTCTCTTGCTGTACGTTTACATTTCATGTCATCATTTTATGATGGAGATGTTTTATAGCCACTCCCTCCTCCAGAACCTCATCCTGGACCACTGAGGTTTATTACTGGAAAACTTCCACTCATCACCGGTCCACTGCTGCGTTGGGCTTTCTGCTTCCTGTTTGTGCTCTGATATCAATAAACCGTCTCAGGAGCTGAATTAGTGCCTCCATGCACTCTGGAACCGACTGCAGAGCGATTTCAGATTAAAAGACCTCACCGACTTCTGGGGAAATTGACTCAACCTACCTTCTATATGTCATGTTAATGGCAGCAGCACAACCAAAATATATACAAAATACTGTCTACACGGTGAAAAGCTCTTTCACTATTTCTTCATGTAAATTTTTTTTTTTAATGTGGTTGCCATAGCAACAAGTTAAGTTCAAAAAGCATGGCATACAGGGAATATGACATTATTTATTTTTTTAGCTAATATTTTGCTTTGTGTTCTTCTATACACAGCTGGTATAAAAATAAATAAATCAAGTGTTTATAATGTTTCCCTGATAGACGGACGAGGAGGGAGGTGGGAGGAGGGGGAAGGGGGGAGGAGGGAGGAGGGAGGCTGATTCCTCACAACTAGGTCATCATGGAGGACAGACTGCTGGGATGTTGATGTTGGACCACATTATGTTCATCCTCATCCTCTGCATCTTCTCTGCTTTTACATTTTTGGCGTTGAGCTGAGGCTGGTGAGACGTCCAACGAGGGCAAGAGTAAAATACACAACATGACAGGGGTTCAGAGGTCAGAGGTCACAGCAGCCTGACAGTAGATGACGGGACAGGATGATCACGATGATGGAGAAGTGAAGTAAAGACATCATTGTCTTCATTGATGCTCAGACAACATCAAGGTGAAACAGGAAGTGATGAATGTCCCGGTAACCTTGTCTTCTCCTGGCCCAGTCTTCCCTTGTCCTCGCAGCGTCCTGTCCCGTCTCCCTCCTCCCTCCTCCCTCCTCCCTCCTCCCTCCTCCCTCCTGGGACTCCTGTCCTGCATTTGACTCCTGCTGTTTTAAAAGTAGGAGGCTGACCCAGTGGGCGGCGCTCACTGGAGGATCCCCGGGAGATTCGGCTCCAATCAGGCCATCCTGAGTTCTCCCGGCAGCACGGAGGCTTTTCCAGAACGCTGAGACGATGCATTCAGGTTGCTGCAGAGATGGTCAGTCCTCTTTCATCAAAAATCAGACATCAGCCCGCCCGATGTGACGGAGCTTCCTGCTTTTTTCCTTCAACAGCTTCAAACCTGAAGGAGCTGCTGACCCACCAGGAAAAAACACCTTTGGATGGAGAGTTTTAGAGTCCTATGATGGTCTGAATGCTGTTCACCCTGACCAGGATACTTCTCAGGGAAACACTGAAAACTTTGTTTAGAAATGTTTGGCATGAAAATGGTGAAATTTAAAGATAGTGAACATCGGGTCTAAGATTGACTATCGGCACCTCCAGCACAAAAACCATCAGTAACGTTATGGAAGCTCGTATCGGTCGACTGAGATCATCTGTTAGTATCATGAGTGAATGAATGAGACAATAAAGGATAGACATAGTATTTAGAGAAACACCTTCAATTTGGCTTTATTCTTGTTTTAACGTGTGTGTGTGTGTGTGTGTGTGTGTGTGTGTGTGTGTGTGTGTGTGTGTGTGTGAAGCTTCAACTTCATCTATTAAAAACCAACAGCAGTGACCTTCCACCTTTTGATCCACATTGATAGACTTTTCTCTGTTTTGAAGTTTTTCAAAAGAGCCCAGAGTCTTTTATTGTGAAACCAAGTGAGCAGACAGGCAGACAGACAGGCAGACAGACAGGCAGGCAGACAGACAGGCAGACGTGTCTCGTTGTCCTCCATGCTGATGCTGCACAGACAAGCTGACAACGTGATGACAACTGCTTCAAGTCTCGTGTCTCGGTCTCATGACGACTCGTTCACACGTAGAAACCATCAGACGAGTCACATGGAGGAGAAATCAGAGCTGCAGTGTGAACGGAACCAGACGATCTGCAGCCTGGCCCACTTCTCTGACCTTTGAACCCAACTGGGAATACCTCCGTCTTCGTCCTTCATTTGGTGTCCCCCCTCCCTCCCCCCCCCTACCCCTCCTCATGCTTGATGGAACTGGGCTAATGAGGCGCCCCAGGCTGGGAATACTGGGAAGGCTGGGATCCTGCAGACAGCCGAGCCCGTCGCTGGTGTGATTCCCTGTCTGCAGGCTGACGTCTGAACCGACCGGCTCTGGACAGCAGCTTGGGTTATTGATTGTGTCCAATATAAATATCAATTATATTTATGACCATATTGTCATGTAATCTACAGTTTGATCGACTTCACATGACGTGTTCTCTCATCGTGAAGCCTGAGAGGCTGGTGAGGGTGGACAACCTGAGGCGTTTCCCTGACGGCTCCGTCCACACTGCAGCTCCATGTGACTCAGATCTGATTCCTGATCAGTGTGAAGAGAAAGAAAAGTTTCAGTTTTTCAGTTCTGGTCTGAGGGATCACCGACATGCTACTGCACGACTTTGAATTGGATTTTTTCAGTGTTGCCGTGACAACAACGAGACACAACGATGGACAGAAAGACAGACAGACACTTGATTGGTATTTGTGTCGAAGCTGGAAGACAGATGTGATGTTATTGATCTCTGATCATCACTGTCAGGTCATATTGATCTGCATGGAGGCCTGGACAGATCAGATGCAACAGACTGACAACCTCAAGGCTCACTGACCTCAGATCAGTAAACAACAGAGACTCACCGAGGAAAAAACAGCCGATGATGAAAGACGTAAATATTTGATGTGGAAAGACAGAGCGATCGCTTTCCCTCTTTCTTTCTTTCTTTCTTTCTTTCTTTCTTTCTTTTCTTTCTTCTGAAATGTTTTTTTCTGTACCCTTTGTTTGTTTTTGTTTTTTCTCCTTGTGTTCAGTGAGAACACCTCTGTACGAGGTAAGAGGTTTTAAATAAAGCGGTAGATGAATTGTTTCTTGTTTCTCACTACAGTTGTTTCATCAACACTTAGTAAAAGGTAGACCCCGCCCCCCCCCCCCCCCCCCCCCGCCCCCGACAGGCCACCAGAGATTCACCCAGAATACAGATGAAAGACAAAAATAGCGAAGCTGCAAATTATTTTATTATTTTTTTCTCCCCCGGAGAGAAAATGTTCTGCGTCTGAACCTGCAGCCTAAATGGATCCGTTTACACTGAAGAAGAAGCTTCAACATTACAAGCAGCCGACAGCTAGGAGGTCAAGGGTCAGAGGTCACGGCACCCAGACTGTACATGGAACAATCAGATTTTTCCTGTTAAGTCTCCTTGACATCATTGAAGACTTAATAGTATTTTTCTCTTTATCCTCCAACATCTCATGTCACATAGACACATAGAAAATGCTTCCATTGGTGTGACACACACACACACACACACACACTAGCAGGGATCTGTCTGAGGCTCCAGCTAAGCGGTGACGTTAACAATAATATAATAATATCATAATAATAATAATAATAATATAATAGCTATAGTATATTACTATATATATATATATATATATAACTTAATAGTATATATATATATATATATATATATATATATATATATATAAGGTTATATGTGGTTTTCATTACGTACCAACACTATTATTGTACTTGTCATACTTCACCATGTGTTAATAAACTGTTACCAGAGTGAGACCCGGACCAGCAGGTCTGATCCTGATCCTCCCAGCAGATGGTTTTGACCCTGATGGGACTGAGAACCCTCGGCTGTTCCTGAAATCCACCAATGTGTCATTTAATAAATCTGATGAATGGAAGTGCAGCCTCACCACCCCTGGCCTCCTGCTGCCCCCTAGTGGTCTCCACCTGCTATTACACTGGAGACAGAGACGGTCTGCCCCGACTAGGGTTCGACTGATGCAGGTTTTGAAGGCGACACTGAAACCAACATTTTTGGATTCAAACTGCAGATAGACGATATTATCTAAACATCTAAACATCTTTAAGTTTCACTGTTCAGAAACCGACTAAAATCACAAATATCAGATCTGACCTGAGTTGCATCACGTTTGATCCTGTGTACATACGCCGTCATCAACTTTGTTCCTCCTCGCTGAATAAAAAGGTTTTACTTCATCTCCCTGTTTCTCTACAGGATCATTCTGGGTTACAGGACAGCTTTATGACCTTTGACCCTTGAGGTTTTCCCTCCTGAACATGAAAATCCTTTCTACCTCTCGTTGTTATTCTCTGTCATCATCTATTTCATCATGTCAGGGTGCAGTGACCTCTGACCTTTTTTCTATTAGTTTCTTGCAAAGCTGATCTCGGACCTGAAGCTGATCCTGTTGAAGTCGGTCAGGAGAGAAGCATCAGATCCAGATCGCGTGCTGGGTGGGAAGTTCAAATATAGAAGGTGTTCTGTCACCTTTTCACAAATACAGATCAGAATCACATTTATTTACAGCTTTGCTATTTTCGTCTTTCATTTGCATTCTTATTGCGTCAACTCCTGACAGAAGAGGAGGCGGTGACCTCTGCAGAACGAGGCTGGAGGAGGTGCTGATTTACACCGTTTTATTTAGGGTGTTGATATAAACACCGTGGAGCAGGGAGAAGACACAAAGACCAAATGATGAATGACTAAGAGCCACAATACCGGCTGGTGCTGTTCTGCTCGTCATGTCTGTGTAAGTGGAGTCAGTACCAGAGCACACCAGCAGAGGGCGCCACAGGAGACATGTAGGACTTTGACTCACGGCTCATCCAGACTGTGGAGGCACGCTGTGATCCGCTGGGGGTATTTATAGCACGATGATGAGCGCGTGTCCTTCAGGACCACGCTGCCCAGGCTCGGGCCGAGCAGACAGGGCAAGGCTGTCCAGTTGGACCACAGCTGGGATGCAAAACTTACAATACAGCAAAACTTCACTGGGACAAACTTGTATGTGCACAAAGGTGAAGGATCTTAAGGAGTGATGCAACCTCCGATCTCAATAAGTCAACGTCATGCTAATAAAACTAGAGAGACACGATTGGAAAAAAAGTGTTTATTAAGACACCAAAAAAAGCCCTGAATACTCAGGAACGTTATAAAATACTTCGTTACGAAGCGGTCATGGTGATTTTCTTTACACAGAGAAACAGAAGACAAACAGTCAGATTCAGAAGGTGAAGCACCATGAAGTAGTGTCGCGTCTCCCCGGCACAGCGGCACCAACACCCGGCCGGGGTGAGAGGACGCGCGCCCCTATGAGCCCGCTGGTCACGCGCTCCCAGCCGCAGCGCGCGGGACTCCAGTTGTGTGTCGTTATTCAGGTTTTCACTGATCAGCTGCCTGTTGATGCTACTGAGGGAAAGAACTGCTGGTGTTGAAAACCTGAAGACTCCATGACACACCTCTGCTGCGAGCGACCCAATCAGACTCAATCTGACCTGAGATCAGTGGGCATGTCCTCTGCTCTCAAACAGCCATTAGTAAAGTATTGTAAACAAAGTCAAAGTGCCCCCCTCCCCCCCATCTCCCGTGGTCTGCCGAATGAATGGCTATCTTACACTTCAGCCACAAGTACAACAGACAACATGAACATATGCAGGGATGTAGTGGTAAATAAAATGCTGGGTAAGCGAAGACCCCCATCCCTGACCACCACAACCCAAAACGATACCAACAAAAAACTAAATGCATTCTATTATCCAGAAAACCATCATTTGTTGTCTCCATCTTCATATAACTACAGACTGGTAGCACTTAACATCTGAGCTGATCCTACACCAGCCGTAACAAGGTGGCTCACCTTGCAAAGAAAATGGGTAAAGTGATTTTAGGCGGCCTTCCCTCCACTACACCCCTGAACGTTTGACCCACAAGGAGACATTCAAACATAAACAACATGGCTGACTGGCCGGGAGGCTAGCGACTCAACTGTAGCCAAGCCAGACCGTAACCGACCAGGGACAGATCGGATAAAAAGGGATGCATTTTGAAAACGTAGCTACCAATCCGGTGACATTTAATTGTAATTCTAGACATTTCTGCGTAACTCAGTTGTGTGTCCAAATGGTATCTCGGCTAGGGGTAACGTTATAGTTAACCCTCGGTTTGTCCGTAGTGTCAACGTTACACATCAGCAGGGTACATTGTCCGCCGCCTTGGGGAAATCTCCACAGTCTGCGGCGGAGAACTGCAGCCTCCTCACGGCTTCTTTAATCAGATTCCCCGACAGAATTAAGTCTTGCAGCAGCCGGTGCGGGTCGTCTTCCTCCGCGCCGATCCTCTTTTTGTTCCAAGGTCTAATGTGGTCCCACTCCTGGTCGCTAGATCCAGGGATATTATACGGACTTGCTCTGCTGCTGCCGCCCCGGTGTCCCCGGTTCCGGAGCCGCATACAGCAGCCGTGGCGTTTCTGCAGCGCCGTCGCTCCGGTGCTGCTGTTGATGATGTTCGTCGGTTTGACGCCGCCGCTGCCGCTGCCGGTGAGCCCGTGGAGGCAGGACATCGACATCGTCTTCTGGTGGTTAGCGCTATTGTTGTGGAGCTGCAACGCCTCGCCGATTTTCGTGACCAGCGCGTCCACTTCTTTCGAGTCGACGGTGACCGACTGCTCCAGAAAGATGTAGTTCTCCTTCCGACAAGGCATTTCGATGGATATTTCCCGATTTTCTGTCGTTCCTGACTTTTTTTTTGACGGTATGAATGAGAGCCCCGGGCCGCTCCTTGCTCTCACCACGCTGCTCGGCAGTAAGCAACAAGCCGAGTTGATTTGTAAACAATGGGTGACGTGTGGCGGACTGTACCATGTTCAAAGGGAGAAGGGGGTTTCATCAACCGAAACATTTTGTACAGTAATACATATTACACACACTTGCCAAACACGGTAACCGCCTTACTAATCTTAAGACTTAACTACTGAATTGGGAAGTATCGTATGAATTATAACGCATGTGTGTGATATTTTGTTGATGCCCTGATTTACCGCGTCACCCTGACTACACTCCGTCTTGGACTATTCCGTCCAAATGGCCATTACATAACTCGTAACTGTCTGCTGCTGTCTCTCCAGGCAAAATAAACAGTACACAATTTCATGAAACCGTTTTACATATTTTCAAAACGAAGCTATTTTTTTTAATGTACCCAGTGTGGTTGCATATTTGGGAACACGGTACAAACCAGACTGTCACTTTTATCAAATCTTTATTCACATCACAACAAACCCGGCATGATGCAATCATGCATTTCTTTGTTCAAACACAATCATGTTTCCATCCATTCAAAGACGCAACGGTTCATTACGTAGCTCTGCATGCTGAACATGTTTGATTTAAACATGCCCTTCACCCTAAAATAGTTTGTAATATAAACTACATCTAACCACATATATGCGTCAATGTTTAGCTATACTGTAAATGTGTTGACACGTCAGACTGGAGCCATGTGAATAGCGGCATCTATACAGTGACAATAGCGGGAGGGAGGGGGAGCCTGTGGTGGAACACGGTGTACATTTCTGTTTCTCAGAATCTCGTACTAAACCTGAATGCTCCAGTCAAAGAGCGCCCTCATGACCATATAAGGAGCTACTATCACTGCCACGTGGTATCGAGCCAATCAGAAGGCCTGGCTGGGTTTCCTATGTTTCCCAATGACAGCAACACTCAGCATTCACATCCCAGTTTATTACAGATGAGTGAAACTAAAACGCAGCATTACAACATTATATCACAGCTCCAACAGACTGATACAAATCAAAATATTACTTTCATTTGAAGACAAAGACAAATTAAGAGTGCATATATATATATTATATACATTATCTGTACATATACATTTGAGTGCATAAGGAGAGAACTATGTAGAAATGAGTAAAAGTCACATCTAATATTACACGTACGTACTAGGAAACTCAATTGTGTGTCTTCCTGTTTCAACGCTGGACACAGCAACTCAACTATCTCTGTAAACAAGGATATCTGCTTCAACTGTTCATGCCGGGTTGGATCAGTTGAGTCATGGTTTCACCCACGAAACACACACACACACACACACACACACACACACTTCCGCTGCTCAGTTCTGTGTGTTTGACGTGAAACCCCCTCCACAATGAAGTGAGCGGCCCAACAACTAGGTCACACACTTCCTCATTCCTTCCTGTGTGAGTCACCGGTGGTAAACAGCAACAACAATTCCTGTTTGTCTGCAACGGCAGCTGCTTTCCCACTGGTAGGGTGTGTGTGTGTGTGTGTGTGTGTGTGTGTGTGTGTGTGTGTGTGTTGGTGTGTGTGACCCAGTCCCGAACCCAGACAGGCCAACAGGAGATTCAGGATGCCTCCTGCCTGGTCCTGGATCAGGCCAGGATTGTTCGATGAGATCAGTTAGATCAGGTTACATGAATTGAGACCCCCCACCCCCCCCACCCCTACACCCCCTACCCCTACACCCCCCACCCCTACACCCCCCGTCCCATGATGCACAACTAACCTCACAATCTCATAGTCGGACGTTTGGGGTTCAATCCAGGGAAAAAGCACCCAGATTTTAACTTCATTGGTCATGAAGTGTGATTGGTCAAAACGTGAGTTGTTTGTATGAGTCAGTTCATTGTGTTGTCACCAAGACCAATAGGGTGACGAGGGTGACTAAGGTGACTCGGGTGACTAGGATGACTAGAGTGACTAGAGTGACGGGACAGGACGCTCTGATTCAGGATGATCAGTCGTCTTTGCAGCTCTAAATTCTGACCTGTTTCTGCCGTTTCCTTTACCACCATTATTGCTATATTAACTACTACTATGTAAATAAAGTTTATTATTATTATCATTGCAGCTTTTTCACAAGTCGGATGCCACGCCATTAACACCTCTCTGAGTGGACAGACCGGGAGAAGTGACTGGGGACGCTGCTGCCAACACGCCTTTCAGCTGTGGGATCAACTTTGATAGCAGTTGGAGCGCCGCCAGCGGTCGAGGTTCACCGGGTTCGCTGCTTCCATTCAGAGAGAGAGGGACCGGCCGCCATCTTTACACTCGCCCCACCGCACACAGCCTCTCTCTCTCTCTCTCTCTCTCTCTCTCTCTCTCTCTCTTTAGGAGGAATGTGAGGAGGTTGCATTCAACAGGAAGCGATGTCAAAGGATTTATTTGTTGCATTGTTGTACAGCAGCAGGACCGTGGGATTGAAACGCAACACAACCACCACGGCTGTTCACGGCAAATTCCTTAGAAAAGTTATTTGTCGTTGAAATGAACCTGACTGGTGTTCATGTAATGCAGTGAACCAAATGGTTTTAAAAAAGCTCTGAAACACAAATAGCTGGAGGAGTGTGAGGCTTCAGCCAGAGCTGCACCCTAAACCTCTCTGGTTGCTATTAATGTGTACATGTACATTCAGTACAGACTTGGATGTACATTCAGTACAGACACCCAGACAGCGTTCTCCCTCTCCTCCCTCTGGTTCGGCCAGTGGGAAGCGTCTCTCCGCCCATGTGGGATTGATAAGCAGATTACATGATGGCGGCTTGTAAACGTCCTCTGGGTCACGGTGCCCTGATGCCTCTTCCTCACATTACTGTTCTCCTATGGAGGGCTGGCAACGGTTCGCTGTCAGGAGATACATAATACGTGTGTGTGTGTGTGTGTGCGTGTGTGTGTGCGTGTGTGTGTGTGTTAGACGCTGGGGTTTGTACATGACTGTGCTGACTGTGTGTTGTGTTCAGGGCCACTCCCAGTCTGCTACAGACCTTCAATCAATACTCCGCCAAGCCCAAGGTGCTGAATCACCTGACTGAGCAAGGAGAAGTCAAGAGGGTTGAGAAGTCGCTGAGGCTCAGTGTGTTGGTCACCTTGTCCAGGCTGCTGAGCACACATGCTGCTGTCTCCCGGCTTCATGTTCATAACAACACACAGACAACTTCTGCTGCAGGCCGTGAAGTCATGAGATTGCATGAGATCTAAACTCAGAGTCTTCAGTCATCTTGACGAGTTAAATAAAGCTTTTCAGTTTTAGAGGTCTTTTTCTGGTGAGAGAAACCAGTCCAGTCATCTGACCAGGTTCTGCTAGTCTAGTTATTTTATTTCATTCTAACTGGCATTAAAACGTCTTGAAACGCCTCCTTGCTACTGGTTCTACTGGGAGCGGACCAGTTCAACCACAGTCTCTACTGGTTCTACTGGGAGCTGACCAGTTCAACCATAGTCTTCAGGCACTTCGATGGAGAGTGTTACTCATCCACTTTCTCCACCAAGGGTTTCCCTCGATCCAAACACTCAAACAAGCGTACTTCTCTAACATCTACTCTAGGATATCACCACCGCCAGTCTGCAACACCACCACACCACCACACCTCCACACCTCCACACCACCACACCTCCACACCTCCACACCACCACACCTCCACACCTCCACACATCCTGCTCCAGTAAACAACCAACAGTTTGTCGTTGGTAGCTGAGGTCACGTCTACTGAAGAGATCAGAGTCAGTCATTACAAAGATCCTTCTTGGAGGAAAGAAAATAGTTAACCTGTTTGTGCCGTTGCTTTGTGGCGCAACAATCAAATGTGTCCCCGGAGAGACCGCCTGTACGAGGAACTAATGGCTCCACTGGGAACCAGCCAGGGTCCATCAGGTCTGTTTGTGTTGGTTGGACAGAATCCGCCGGTGTAACCCTGCAACTGTGATGAGTCAGCGATGAGCAGGCGCTGGGATGGATGACACCATGCAGGTCATGCTACTTGGTGAATGAAGTGATTCTGATTCTTTAATACCACAACTACCACGACGCAGAAGATATGAAGACTTAAAATAGTTTTGATTTTCACAGTAACTTAATTTTATGAATTACATACTGCTCAATACAGAACAGGTATTTTAAAGTAAATGATGTAAACCGTGATATAGTCTGATAGTACCTGATTGACTTCTACTTAGATTTCTGTTTTACCATGGTGCATCTATTTCTATCTAATTCAGAAGATCCCAAGTGACGTGGAAACATGATCCTGATCTGCTGACGTGATCGTCCTTTAATAACAGAAGGGTAAATTCAGAATAGCCTGGCTATTCTTGGTCTCCGCAACTCGGAAGCTGCACCCTCATTTTACTCAGAAGTTGCTACTTAAGTCTTGAGCGTTTATGGCTAGTTCAACAGCTGGTTGTGTTTCTGTCTCAACAGAATTGAATCTTCATTTCTGTCTGTTTCTGCTGAACTGATCATTTCATCCCTGATACATCTGATTGATTTAGTGTGTAGATCATGTAGCTTGTTAGCTAGCTAACCATAGAATCTGGTCAGCTAACCATCACTGTCTTGTTGTTAACACATCTGGTTAGCACACTAGCTAACGTATCTAGTAGAAGCTAGCATTAGTAGTGGCTAGTCGTCCCATATTAACAGTAACTAAACTAGCCTGCTGGTTAGCTAGCTAGCTACCAGTTAGTTCAGGTTAACTAGCTGACTCTTCTCCAGCTCCAACTCAGAGTGTTTTGGAGTAGAGACTAGGGCTAAAGACAAGACAGTTTACTGAGTCACAGTAACCTACATTTGGAGACAAATCTACCTGATCACACTGATCACTTTTACTGAGAACGTTACTGGATGATCTACAGACACACCACAACAACCTGGTTCAGATGGTCAACTGGTTCTAGCTGGTTGGTTTATATTAAGTATATTTTCTATAATCATTAATTCATTTTTGATTTGATTATTAAATAAATAACAGACAAATCTTGTTAATTTGTCTGTTTGTCTGTTTGTCTGTCTGACTTCCGTGATGATTTGTGATGCAACTGCAAAACGTCCACCGTGTTTTGTTCTCATGTATAACTGAATGCTTTAGTGCCAAGTATTCAGTAATATCAGAGAACCATATAGTTTATGTTTTATCCAGCTGCACCCATAAACCTTTAGTTAGGAAATCTGAAAGTCAAAGTAAAGTAAAAAGTTTCTCCTGCAGCTTCAGTGTTGAATGACGAAGAGCTGGGAGCGTAAATGAAGACCCCTGGAGCTGCTGAAAGAAAGACGCTGATCACATTACACCCCTGAAGACCCTGAAGGGGATATTAGTGAAACATGTGGAGGTGAAAAGGGGACAGAGACGTGATGTAGCATGCTAACACCAAAGCTAACACCCCCATTCGTCTGCATGCAGCAGCACTGATAGCTACAAGTCAGCCATGATACTGCACATGCTAAAACAAACGACAAGGTCAAACCAGCAATATGGGACACACACACACACACACACACACACACACACACACACACACACACCACCAGTGAACCCCTGCTGATTAGGAAAGTACACAGAGTACTGCTGAGCGATTTCACGTCCTTTCCTTCGATCTCTGCTGTTCTCTGAGTGAGTGCAGCAGACGGTCGTGTTGGAACAAGTTCCCCTGACATTAAGGAACGAGGCCGGTTCTCCCCGTCAGTCATCACCACCATGATGCACCCGTCCCCTCGGTACCGTACGCTGCAGGACTGGAAGAGAGGAAGAACAAATAAGTTATCAGATCAAATCAAATTAACTAAACCTGTGAACAATATTGTACCCAAGGACCAGATGGTCATACATGCTCACACACACACACACTCAAACACACACACACACTCAAATACACACACTCATACATGTGTGTTGCTATTTCACCAGCCGTGAATATAATCCAACTTTCTCTTTGAGTCACTGTTGCCAAAACATAGAGCAGACCTCTGCCAAGTAACCTGGGAGATAATCCTCCACACCAGGGACTAAATACAACGTATGTGTGTGTGTGTGTGTGTGTGTGTGTGTGTGTGTGTGTGTGTGTGTGTGTGTGTGTTGACATGTTCCTCAGACGTTGCTCCTTATCTCCCTGTGGCCTTATATCCTCTTTGGGAGGCACCGATAACACAGATAATCCAACTGTCCTTTTCGGAAAACACACCATATCATATCCTGGTTGTTTGGTTGCACACACACACACACACACACACACACACACACACACACACACACACACACACACACACACACACACACACACACACACACACATACACACAGTGAGCAAACAAAGTCTTTGTAATCAAAGAAATCTCAAGAAATCCTTTATCAGCAGTTCAACACCCTGATGCTGTTACTGTTGTTGTAGAAGGAGGAGTTGTTGTTGTTTTTACAGTAGTAGTAGTAGTAGTTGTTAGTTAGTTGTAGTAGTAATAGTTGTTATTGTAGTAGTAGTAGTTGTTATTGTAGTAGTAGTACTTGCTATTGTTGACGCTTGTATTTTTGTTGTTGTTGTTGCTGTTATTTTTATTGTTTCTGCTGCTGTTTCTGTTGTAATAATAGTTGTTATTGTAGTAGTAATAGTTGTTATTGTAGTAGTAGTAGTTGTTGTAGTAGTAATAGTTGTTATTGTAGTAGTAGTAGTTGTTGTTGTAGTAGTAATAGTTGTTATTGTAGTAGTAATAGTTGTTATTGTAGTAGTAGTAGTAGTTGTTATTGTAGTAATAGTTGTTATTGTAGTAGTAGTAGTAGTAGTAGTAGTTGTTATTGTAGTAGTAGTTGTTGTTGTAGTAATCATTGTTATTGTAGTAGTAGTAGTAGTTGTTATGGTAGTTGTAGTTGTTATTGTAGTAGTAGTACTTGTTATTGTAGTAGTAGTTGTTATTGTAGTAGTAGTAGTTGTTATTGTAGTAGTACTTGTTATTGTAGTAGTAGTTGTTATTGTAGTGGTAGTTCTTGCTATTGTTGACACTTGTATTTTTGTTGTTGTTGTTGTTGCTGTTATTATTTTATTGTTGCTGCTGCTGTTGTTGTTTATGATGTTGTTTTTATTGTTGTTTCTGCTGCTGTTTCTGTTGTTGTTGTTTCTGCTGTTGTTGATGTTATTGTTTCTGCTGCTGTTTTTGTTGTTTTTATTGTTGTTGTCATTGTTGTTGTTCTTGTATTCAGCGCTACATTCCAGTGTAAAACCAAACCACTGCCTTGTAATTAGATGACAGATTAAGACGGTGAGAGTCTAAAAGGTTTTGATGTAATATCTGTATAGTTGTTATTGTAGTAATTAACATCAAGCAACATTTCTTTTCAATCCCATCTCCAGCATTTTGTTCACTTTCCCTGGTGGCTCACCTTTGAAACAGTGCTGGAAACAAGAGACAGGAAGGTCTCAAGGTTTGAAGGCCTTTCCATCTGTTCCATCAGACCAACAGCATCATCATCCTGCTAACGCTGCTTCTGCTTTCTTCTGCTTCTTTAAACTGAACTGGATTGTCGCTGTTAGAGTCGTGTTGTTATTGGCATCAATGGATCAAACCTAATCCTTAGAGTGTTGATAGTGTGTGTGTGTGTGTGTGTGTGTGTGTGTGTGTGTGTGTGTGTGTGTGTGTGTGTGTGTGTGTGTGTGTGTGTGTGTGTGTGTGTGTGTGTGTAGGGTTAGTTAATGATGCAGTGGATCAGAGTCACAGCAGGAAGCAGCTTGTTGCCATGAAACAACAACAGAGAGTCTGGAGATTAACCAGCAATCAGCTACTATGTGACCTAATGATGGGATGGGGGGATTAGAGAGAGAGAGAGAGAGAGAGAGAGAGAGAGAGAGGTGGCCATCTTGTAGGACAAAATGTATGTACCTCAACTCAACCATTATACAGCAAACCAGTTAGAAAAGTTTAACATTTTATTGACATAAACAGAACAGATACTACAACACGAACCGTTTCCTCTTACAAACCAGCCAATGAGGATCCAGACAGTTTTTAAAGTAAAACATGATCCAATATGGCCGTTGTCAGTGGAACCGTCAGGCTACAGATCTGCTTTTCTAGTTCTGGTTTTCCTCATCCAGAGTCACAGCAGTGATCCTCCACAGCGTCAAAACAAAAACCAGGAGGATCATGGGAAATACACCAGGGAGGAGGAGGAGGAGTATGGCATTAATATCAGGCTAGTCTATTAGGAGCTGGGAGTGTGTGTGTGTGTGTGTGTGTGTGTGTGTGTGTGTGTGTGTGCATGACATTCCATTTAAAAGGGCTGACGCATCTCAATCATGTTTATGGTTTAATTGGGGGCGTGGCTTGTTTATGACCCCACATTACAGTGACGGATGTGATAATTCTGGTTTTCCTCCAGTTGCTTCATAACAACACAGATCTGTTACACTTCTGACCTCAGGCTTCTCTATTTATCTATCAACTATTTCATAATTCAAGATAACATTGATTCCTTCAGAATAGAAGTGTAGCTTGGAGAAATATAACAAATATAAACTAATATTACACACTCTGGATTTCTATGGGCTGAAAATAATGTTTTAAATAGCAACGATTCCTCTCAGTAGAAGAGACAGATAGAAGAGAGATCCTGTCAATATCAATATCAAGAGAAGCAGCAACAAGTAAGAACCAACCAACCCACCAACACGCACATTTTATTGCTTTTTGTTAATGGATTTTTTGGCACAAATTCTGAAACTGCAAAACAATGAAAATGATGGTAAACTAGGTCCAAGGACCAGAACCAGGACCAGGACCAGGACCAGGACCAGGACCAGGACCAGGACCAGGACCAGGACCAGGACCAGGACCAGGACCAGAACCTCTTAGATGTTGTAGTGTCCTCTTAAGGGAAAGTGGAACCAGAGTTTATTCCTCTCTAACCAAACAGATCTGGTCTGCAGCTCGTCTGTT
>JAXDDW010000061.1:1490000-1507500 GCA_034670385.1 Hoplostethus mediterraneus
GTGTGTGTGTGTGTGTGTGTGTGTGTGTGTGTGTGTGTCTGTAGTCAAGAGTTAAAAATTGAGAGCTTGTGTGTGTGTTTGAGATATTACTTTATGCAGCCCCTAGTGTTTGTGTGTGTGTGTGTGTGTGTGTGTGTTTGTTGTGTGTGTGTGTGTGTGTGTGTGTGTGTGTGTGTGTGTGTGTGTGTGTGTGTGTGTGTGTGTGTGTGTGTGTGTGTGTGTGTGTGTAGGCAAGAGATTGAGAGAGAAATTGAGAGTTTGCGCGCGTCTCTGTGTGTGAGGTATTACTTTATGCTGTCACTAGCGTGTGTGTGTGTGTGTGTCTGTGTGCGTGTGTGTGTGTGTGTGTGTCTGTGTGTGTGTGTGTGTGTGTGTGTGTGTGTGTGTGTGTGTGAGCTGTCGTCCAGGATTTGCAGTGGGAGTTAATCTGTGTGTCGGCAGGATCCTCTAAAGGTTAGAGAGAGAGAGAGAGAGAGAGAGAGAGAGAGAGAGAGAGAGGAGTGTTTTGGAAACACCGTCGCTGACCTCATTTCTAACACACACCTCCTCCGCTTGTCTTAAGTGTGTGTGTGTGTGTGTGTGTGTGTGTGTGTGTGTGTGTGTGTGTGTGTGTGTGTGTGGGGGTTAAAGATAAAAACCTTTTAAATCTTACTTTCAAATGTGTTTATTGAATATTACAGAGAAACGACCTTCAGATGCTTTACTTAGATTCTGTTCTATTCTATTCTATATATATTTTGTATCTATCAGACCTCTTTCAGCAGGTTGGCCATCGAGTGTTTGAAAGGTTTCATCACAGCGGGGGTCCTTGAGTTTCTAACGAAATCCTAAAATTTAAGTTAAAACTTGAAAATCGCCAAAACTGGAGTTGTGAGGTTTTCACGCGACAACGGCAACATGAATAGTTCGATGAGAGAACAATGTTTATTGATCCCTGATCGGTGACCAGAGTTCTTGAACGACCTTCAGATGATCAAAATGTGTGTTCAGCGTTTTGGAGGATCTTCACCTCCGCCGGGCGACTCCATCTTTCACACGGCGCTCGCCTCCTAAACGTCCGTTGCTTTGAAGGGAAGCCAAATGGCTCGGCTCCACCGGGATGAGCTCATCCACTCTCCAAACCCTGAATATTAAAACACATAATGCATGAATTTCACCTCCTGCAGTTCTCCTTCAGGTCCTCGTACCGGTGCTTAACGCCGTGATTTAGCTGCGGGGTGTCAGCCAGCCGGCCTCGGGCGGCTTCACCCTCTGAGACCAGTTTATTGAGGCTCCCTCTCTTCTGTCGGGAGATGGAGGGAGGATGACCAGCAGGAGGGTTTCTGTTGGACCATGTCGACGTTGTTCTGGTTCCTAAAGATCAAAGATAAAACAACGGGCCTGGAGGAACCTCAACTTCCTTCACATCTCTTTCTCCAATATGGTGTTTATCATCGTTTATCCAGCCGGTTCTGAAAGGTTTGAAAGGTTTCGGTGGTTCATCGGCGGTTCATCGGCGGTTCATCGGCGGTTCATCGGCGGTTCCACGGCGGTTCCACGGCGGTTCCACGGCGGTTCCACGGCGGTTCATCGGCGGTTCATCGGCGGTTCCACGGCGGTTCCACGGCGGTTCCACGGCGGTTCCACGGCGGTTCATCGGCGGTTCATCGGCGGTTCCACGGCGGTTCATCGGCGGTTCATCGGCGGTTCATCGGCGGTTCATCGGCGGTTCATCGGCGGTTCCACGGCGGTTCCACGGCGGTTCCACGGCGGTTCCACGGCGGTTCCACGGCGGTTCCACAGCGGTTCATCGGCGGTTCATCGGCGGTTCATCGGCGGTTCCACGGCGGTTCCACGGCGGTTCATTGGTGGTTCATTGGTGGTTCATCGGTGGTTCCACGGTGGTTCCACAGTGGTTCATCGGGTTTAATGTGAAGAGAAAATCTTGTAAAGGAAGCAGAGAAGATGGAGCTGAACTACATCTGTGTGCATCTAAACATCTAAGAGTGTGTGTGTGTGTGTGTGTGTGTGTGTGTGTGTGTGTGTGTGTGTGTGTGTGTGTGTGTGTATGTGTGTGTGTGTGTATTTACAACCTGCAGGGTGTAATGTCGATGCGTGTTGGTTGCAGCGACGCAGTGATGTGTGTGTAAATGTGTGTGTGTGTGTGTGTGTGTGTGTGTGTGCGTGTGTGTGTGTGTGTGTGTGTGGGTGTGTGTGTGTGTGTGTGTGTGTGTGCGTGTGTGTGTGTGTGTGTGTGCCCACCCCGCCGGTGGTGATGCGTGGGCGGTTTCTAGCCCCCGTGGCCCGGATAAGCGTTTGCACTCCGGTGCGTCGCCGTGACAACAGGTATTAGGGTATAATTTAACCGTGAAGCCTAATGGAGCTGGAGTAACGAGGCCCGGAGCCGCCGTCCTCCTGTCTCTCCCATCACGTCAGCCGGCCTGGTGGCCCGGTGCAGGACCACCACACACACCACACACACCACACACACACCACACACACCACGCACACCACACACACCACGCACACCACGCACACCACGCACACCACACACACCACACACACCACACACACCACACACACCACACACACCACACACACACCACACACACCACACACACCACACACACCACACACACACCACACACACCACACACACCACACACACCATACACACCACACACACCAACGCCTCGCCGCTGCAGCTGGTCTCATCAGGACCAGCAACACTTCCTCTTCCTCACATCCTGGCGGGAACACCAGAGAGGGCGTTGGTTAATGTGATCATGGAGGGTTAGGGTGATGAAGAAACCACCTCAAGGGAGTTACAGCTTCACAACAACAGACCATCACATGATGCTTCCAGACCTGAACCAGACTGGTTTAGTTACCAGACCTGAAACAGATCTGAACCAGACTAGTTTAGTTACCAGACCTGAACCAGATATGAACCAGACTGGTTTAGTTACCAGACCTGAACCAGACCTGAGCCAGACCTCATCTTGCTGATTCTCGTCTCACAAACCTTGTCACGCATTGAGCTTGGTAACAGAAACGTTGGGGTCAGTGTTGTACTAGTACTACTATACTACCACTAGTACTACTATACTATACTACTACTATGCTACTACTGGAGTGTTGAATCTTTTATATATTATATATTAAATAACGTTTCATCACGTTGGACACAATCTTATTCCTTTAAAACATGACTTCCTTGGAGGGTGTGTGTGTGTGTGCGTGTGTGTGTGTGTGCGTGTGCGTGCGTGTGCGTGTGCGTGTGTGTGTGTGTGTGTGTGTGTGTGTGTGTGTGCGTGCGTGCGTGTGTGTGTGTGGTGACCAGACGTTGACAGGGTCGTTACCCATCATTCAGCTCAACACACGCTAGTCATTAAAACAACAGAGCAGATTATCTACAGCTGGTTACCATTCAGAGAGAGAGAGACAGGTAGAGAGAGACAGGTAGAGAGAGAGACAGGTAGAGAGACAAAGACAGATGAGAGACAGACAGGTAGAGAGAGAGACAGGTAGAGAGAGACAAGTAGAGAGAGACAAGTAGAGAGACAGACAGGTAGAGAGAGAGACAGGTAGAGACTAGAAGAATAGATTGAATCAGCTGTGAAACGTTGAGCTGATATTTGACCAAAACATCACGTCTTTCAGAGGAGGAGGGAGGAGGGAGGAGGTGAGGGAAGGAGGAAAGGAGGAGGAGAAGGAGGTGAAGAAGAGAGGAGAGGAGGAGATCAGAGAGGAGAGAAGGAGGAGGAGGTGAAGTTTAGAGGAGAAGAGGAGGAAAGGAGGAGGAAGAGGAGGAGGTGAAGGTCAGAGGAGGAGGAGGTGAAGGCTAGAGGAGGAAAAGAGGAGGAGGAGGTTAGAGGAGGAGGAGGAGGAGGGGGGAGGTGAATGCTAGAGGAGGAAAGGAGGAGGAGGAGGAAAGGAGGAGGGGGAGGTTAGAGGAGGAGGAGGAGGAGGAGGAGGAGGTTAGAGGAGGAGGAGGAGGAGGAGGAGGAGGTTAGAGGAGGAGGAGGAGGAGGAGGAGGTCAGTGACAGGGTGAAGAGCTGAACTGGTTCAACAGTCTGTCAGTCAGTCAGTCTCACATGTGTTGGTTATTGAGTTCATACAATGATCAGTGTGTTAGTCATTAACACACACACACACACACACACACACACACACACACACACACACACACACACACACACACTCTCTCTCTCTCTCTCTCTTGGGTAACGACACACACATGCTGTACGGCCCTGACTGCTAAGGTTAGCGCCTGTCAGTCTGTTTCCTGCTGCTCTTTAGTCTGTGTGTGTGTGTGTGTGTGTGTGTGTGTGAGAGAGAGAGAGAGAGAGAGAGAGAGAGTGTGTGTATGCATATTTGTGAGAGTGTGTGTGAGTGAGATGGACAGAGTGAGGGAGACACAAAGAGAGAAAGAGAACATATGCCATGACCAGAGACAGTGTGTGTGTGTGTGTGTGTGTGTGTGTGTGTGTGTGTGTGTGTGTGTGTGTGTGTGTGTGTGTGTGTGTGTGCAGATGTCACTGACTCCTAATTACACAGTCGCTTTTTCCAACGGTCAAACAGTCCATCTATTGTCCCCCCCCCCCCACACACACACACACACACTCTCTCTCTTTAATGTTTTCTGCACTTAGAGAAGTTCAATAGAAATAAACGTATTATTATATTTTCTTATTATTATTCATCTTTGAGCGCTAAACAGCCCCGCCCCCTCTGGTGGCCATGTTGGAGGTCCTCAGCCAGACCTGAACCAGACCTGAACCAGACCTGAACCAGAGTGGTTTAGTTACCATACCTGAACCAGACCTGAACCAGACCTGAACCAGACTGGTTTAGTTACCAGACCAGAACCAGACCTGAACCAGACCTGAACCAGACTGGTTTAGTTACCAGACCTGAACCAGACCTGAACCAGACCTGAACCAGACTGGATTAGTTACCAGACCTGAACCAGACCTGAACCAGACCTGAACCAGACTGGTTTAGTTACCAGACCAGAACCAGACCTGAACCAGACCTGAACCAGACTGGTTTAGTTACCAGACCTGAACCAGACCTGAACCAGACCTGAACCAGACTGGATTAGTTACCAGACCTGAACCAGACCTGAACCAGACCTGAACCAGACTGGTTTAGTTACCAGACCAGAACCAGACCTGAACCAGACCTGAACCAGACTGGTTTAGTTACCAGACTTGAACCAGACCTGAACCAGACCTGAACCAGACCTCATCTTGCTGATTCTCGTTGTCGTGGTAACAGAAACGTTGGGGTCTGGACGTCCAGCGTTCACTGATCACTTTTACTGAGAAAGTTACTGGTTCTATTCAACTGGTTCTATTCAACTGGTTCTATTTAACTGGTTCTATTCACACATTACTAACAGATGATCCAGTGGATCAGATGGTTGGTAGATTCATGATGCAACTTCAAAACCTCCCATTGCTCCTGAAACCACCTTTGCTAAAGGTTGAGCTAAAATGCATCATTTCCAGTGGGTCTGTTTTGGGACGAGAGACATTTCTGTTACTTTTCACCACATGATGACGCCAACATGAGTCTGCTGTTTAAACACGTGATGCCTTCACTGACAGGACGACTGACGGCACAGGATGAAACCAAATGATGGTCATTTTGAAAGATAAACTCCTTGGTTGAAGACATTTCACAGGCTGGGTTTTAGAGAACGGCTCTTCAGATGGAGACGTGGTCCATCCCAAACTCGACGGGTTAGCCCACTCGACCTTCCTCTGCGTGAAGCTTCGTATCGTCCAGTCTGACCGGTGGAAGAAACAACCTCCAGATGAACGCTCCTTCAGAGGTTTGGTTTGGGTCGAGTTACCGGGCCGTCGTCGTGAATGAAGCGGTGAAGACCCCTTCAAGGACTGGTCTGATGACACCGAACACCAACGGCGCCGGATTGTACCACGTAGTGGGGGGGACACAAAGAACACAGGATCTTCATCCTGGCCTCAGTTCTCCTACACCTCTTTCTTTCCCTCCCTCTTTCCATCCATCCCTCCATCACATAGACATCAAAATCCTGAAAGCTGTAGCACCACCATTCATCTCTCCCTCGTTACCTTCAGCTCTCCCTCTTTCATTTCTCTCCTCACCTTCCCAACCTAAATCGCCCCTTTTCAGTTTCTGGAGGCAAAATCACAACTTCTATTTTTAGTTAGTTAGTTAGTTTTTTTTACTTATCCCTCCCTCCCTTCCTCCCTTCTTTCCTCTAGTCGTAGCACCAATCCAAAAGTGTATGTGCCGCTTATTGAACATCAGTGAATCCTGAGAGATGAGCAGGATGCTCGTGTTAAAACCTGGATGATACAAGAGGAAGACAGACAGATTGAAATGAACGTTTGAGGAACTGCAGAACACTGAAGGCCTCTTACATGTCCATCTTTTTGGAGTAGCTTGTAACGGAGTGTGTGTGAGTGTGTGTGAGTGTGTGTGAGTGTGTGTGAGTGTGTGTGTGATGTTAGAGCTGAGTTGTGTTGAAACATGTTGACATTACAGAGAGCAGAGTAGGACTGCTGTCAACATCAGCACCAGCCCTCATGAGGATTGGAAAGAGCAGGAATCTGTTCCAAGAAGCTGGTTTAGTGAAAACTCTGAGTTTGTTAACCCTGAGATGAGGGAAACTCTGGGTTTCCCGTTCCAGAAAGAGAGGTAACTCAAACTCTGATTCAGTTACCATGGTAACTGACTCTGTGAACCTAACCTGCTGGCTGGCAGGTTTTCTTGAACAACCCCTGACTTCCTCCCTGTCTCCTCCCTCTGCTGAACCTGAAGCAGCTGTCAGACATGGCGTGTCCTTTCTTTGGTAACCCGATCGATATTCAAGACCAAGTAATTTGCATAGTCGGGAGAGGATTTTGAGACCCGATTAGATGTTCTATGTCCAGGATGGAAGAGCTGTCCCAGATATAATATGCCGTTTACACTTAACGGATTACACTACCACCACCTCGAGCAGTCCAATAAAGACACCTTTCATTTGGTCTTCTTTATTTCCTACAAAAACAAAAGCAACAGTTAGTATTTTTATATTGTTCCAACAACACATTTCACCTGTGACCATGTACCCACCTCTAACTTATGTTTGAGTAATTACATTTCTAGATCTGCCTTTCTAATTTGCCACCCCAAAGACAGCATTTGAAGTATGTCTGGTCCAGACAGCTCAGTTGGTAGAGCATTAGACTCAGTTTCAGGGTTGTGGGTTTGATCCCCACATAGTGTTAACTATCACCTTTGTAAGTCTCTTTGGATAAAAGTGTCTACTAAATGACTGTATTGTGATGTTTTTATATTTCATTTTCAGGACACACACACACGGGGACACACACACACACATACACACACATTCTTGCACTTGCTACATAGTGAGGTCCAGGTGCTTCAACCCACAAACTGAGGACCCTTAGGAACACAGCAATAATCATTCTGGACACTAGATGTTACCCTTTCCCCAATTATCACCTCAGATTAGCTGAAATAGCCAAGAACAAGAAAGGTTTATGTGACTCCCAGGGGTTAAAAAAAAAGGGTTTGCTCAGGATTTGAACCTGGGACATTTGGCACCAAAAGCAAGAATCATACCGCTAGACCAACAAGCCTACATATAGCATTACAGCATTAGTCACCATTGGCAGGTGATGATATGGTTGAGCTAGCTGGGAAGTAGTTCAAGGGCTAGTTTTTTCATAGTATGACTTGAGCGCACAGTTTCAAAAGCTGGTGATATTTCCAATGGTCCCTGGTGGTCTTAATGTTCAAGAAGAAGAACGGCTTTAATTGCAACGTGGATTCACAACACATGCAGGGGGAAAGTGGCCGCATAACACACACACGCAGTTAGAGTGTCCAGTTGAATGGATGGTCTGCTATTAACCCATCCCCGCCGATCTTCCTCCAAGCCGGCCAGGGAGCAGAGAGCGCAGACGGTAGCCGCGTAGTACGTCTGGTCCAGACAGCTCAGTTGGTAGAGCATTAGACCCTCAGTCTCTCAGAACACTGCAGCAAATCACTGCTGTTGAAGAAAAACAATGTGGAAACGAGGCCTAAAGTCATTGAACGCAGTCAACAGTCAACACATACATGACCACGTCAACTTCCTGTATAAAAAACCATCATTTTACACCATGTTTTCTTTTTCCCGCGGCGGCGGCGGGACCTCAACACATCTCTCAACCGCCATTATGTTTCCAACAACACGTCCAGGACAACGTGAGGCATTCAAGGGCTGAATGAAAAGATTGGACGTGTTCGGCGCTTTGTCATCAGTAACTCCAACAAACCAGCGAGGGATTAGCGTTCCTCTGTTCCCTCTGCGGGTTGGGAGGGTCTTGGTTTCATCGGTCGGGGAAAAGAGGATTTCAGCGTTTGAGACGCCGGCGGACAATAACAACGATCACACAATTACAGACGACTAGAAATTGGTTTTTGTGAGTTTTTCTATAAATGCACGCTGCGTTTGATGTCCTGAATCCAAGACTGTTTGTAAGCATGAACTTCAATTAGACATCATAAAGGGATTATTCACACACACACACACACACACACACACACACACACACACACACACACAGAGCATATATTTATTTCATAAGGTGGATAGTTTTCTTCTTCACACCAAAAGACTCTCTGAACATCTTTAGACCTTCATGTGACAAAAATAATAATAAACTTTATAAAGGATGAAAACACAAAGACAATAAAACACAACAACAATAACGATCATTCATTAAAAGAATGAGTGGAACCAGTAGAGACTGTGGTCGTACTGGTCAGCTCCCAGTAGAACCAGTAGAGACTGTGGTCGTACTGGTCAGCTCCCAGTAGAACCAGTCTGTCTTGTTCCTGGATAAACGGAGGTAAAAGCGTTGAGGTTAAAGCGTTGAGGTTAAAGCGTTGAGGTTAAAGCGTTGAGGTTAAAGTGTTGAGGTTTTCACCCGGCAGCGGCGGTTTGCTCCGTTCCCTCATTTCCTCGCCGCCTCTCTACCTGGCGCTCCATGAGGGCCTTGGCCCCGGTGGCCCTCAGCTGACCCGGCCAGCGGGGCTCGTTATGGCGGCCAGGGCTGATGTTCAGCAGCTGGATCGCCTCCCGCCGCCTGGCGTTGAGGCGGCAAATGTCATTCATCAAGAGCTGTCAGTCCGTCAGTCACAGCGGCCCGGAGGAGAACGAGGCCACGGTCATTAAGCTTCCCACCTTCCCTGCAGCACTGCTTGGTGTTGAGAGGAGCGCTGGGAGCGCTGGGAGCACTGGGAGCTCTGGGAGCGCCGGGAATGCTGGGAACAGGCTGGATTTAAAAAGTCAGACGCTCAAACAATATTTTAAATTCATTTTGAAACTTTATTTATTTAAGCTGTTGAGGCTCCAAGGTGTCGGAGGATTGATTGGATCTGATGAACCATCATCTGAGGATGGCAGGACGGTCTGTGGAGGAGAGAGGGATCACTCTGGGTAGAAAACCCTGGCTGTCTTATGATAGAATCTACTGACTGTCTGCCTGGCTTTCTCCCTCCATGGTGACAGAGACAGTCAGGCTGCTGGTCCATGGACACGCCTCAACGTAGCTGGATGTATAAACTGTTGCTTCTTGGTTCAAAACTGACATTTTGTATTTTTGTCAATAAAGTTATTGAACTGAATTGAGAAAGAGTTCAGTAAACTGGTCCAGGTGTTCAGTAAACTGGTCCAATATTAATAATATTAATAATATTATTATATAATATATATGTATAATAATAATTCTAGAAAAATGGAAAAAGGACCAAAGACAGAATATTCCAACGTACCAACTAAAACCACATATGGACAAAATGTTTCACAGCCTCGTTTATTCAACAACAACAATTGTGTAAAAAGGTTTTTGCAACATTGCAGATCTGAGATCAGTTTGGTGTTTCTGATTCATCCATCACATGAAACCTCCAGGTGAGGAGCTTTGATTGACAGCTCTTTGAAAACCCCATTATGAGAGGCAGAGTGGAAACAAATAGCTTCAAAGACCCACTCTGTGTGTGTGTGTGTGTGTGTGTGTGTGTGTGTGTGTGTGTGTGTGTGTGTGTGTGTGTGTCTGGCATCGTTCCAAGGCTGGGGATTTTTCGTTTGTTCGTCAGGCGCAATTATTATTACTGTCACCTGTCATTATTTGGACGCTGGAGAAAGTTGTGTGTGTGTGCGTGCGTGCGTGTGCGTGTGTGTGTGTGTGCGTGTGTGTGTGTGTGTCATGCAGTTCGTGTGTCATAAGCTCGTCAGTCACCTGCAGGAATGAGAGTAAACTACGTACTTAAAGGGAAATACCACTCAGTTTAAAATGTCATTAAGTGCCTGTTATTCCTGCAGTCAAGAAGCGCACACACACACACACACACACACATGCACACACACACACACACACACACACACACACACACACACACACACACACACACACACACACACACACGCACACACACACACCTTCCATCCTGGTCTGGTAGAAACATGTGGTCTTCACTCGTCAGCCAGGTTGATGGTTCTCAGATTGCTGCGTGACATTTTGGACAGATGGAGGGTGGAGGATAACCGTCTCTCACCTTCCCTCCCCCTCCTCCTCCCCCCTCCTCCTGCCCCCTCCTCCCCTCCTCCTCCCCCCTCCTCCTGCCCCCTCCTCCCCTCCTCCTCCCCCCTCCTCCCCCTCCTTCCCTCCATCCCTCAAGGTCTTTATTCAAACCATCTGTCCTGACTCGGGCACCGAGGATGACGGCTAACCCAGCCTGGTTGTCATGTGGAAACCCCGTATCTCCACTTTTGGGTGATTTTCATTTTTTAAACTAATAATCCTCAACATCTCTGGACCTCAACATCATCAACCTCAACCATCATGAAGCTTCTCCATCTGCTGCTCTCAACACCCGGTGTCAGGTAGGTCTTTACCGGGAGAAACCCTCTGGAGACAGGAAGTGATGCGTTTCACGTCTCAACAGAAGAAGAACTGGGTAGTTAGCATGAGCAGCGATAGTCACCGTGGCTGAACAGACACAGAAAAGAGCGCCACCTACAGGAACTCAAACTCCATCAACAGGAAACCCAAGGAGGAAATGTTGTTTCAGAGTCTTTTCCACCTGGCGGGAATTTTGCTGCACCAACGTGGTTAAATTTGAAGACATTGGATATATTTATATTTATATTTATATTTATATATATATTATATGTATTATATATATTTAAAACATGAGTATCGGCCTTCACAGCCTCATATCAACCCAGAGAAACTCACAGCATCGTGAGCTGCTGGGTTTACTGTTAGAGGCTTTTGCTTGGATGCTGCGTTTCTGCGGCAACTGTGTGTGTGTGTGTGTGTGTGTGTGTGTGTGTGTGTGTGTGTGTGTGTGATGTACAAGGGCATGCAGGGAGTTTGCGCTGATGTGGCATATTTGGATGTTGTTTATTACAGAGAGAGACAGAAAGAGACGGAACGAGAGGAGGAAGAGAGAGAGACATGTAAAGAGAGGGAGACAGAGGGAGAGAGAGAGACAGGAAGAGAGAGAGGTCAATAAAAAGAGAGACAAGACAGGCAGAGAGAGAGACATACATAGAGAGGGAGGGAAAGAGAGAGAATGAGATGAATAAGAGAGAGAGAGAGAGACAGATGGAGAGAGAGAGAGACAGGGATACCTGGAGTCTTCCTTTCTTCGTCACAGGAAGTGATGCGTCTGAGTCTTTATTGATTCTCAATCAATTGATCACGTTTGATCACGTTTCTTTTCTCGTGAGTTTTATCAGGTTTATCTTTATTTAAAGCTCAGCGGTTTCAACGACACACAAGTCATGAAACTCAACTTCACTCAACGAACAACAAAAATCCATGTTGCAGAATAATGGTTGCCTGATGCTCCTGAGTGATGCTGGACTCTACCGGGATGCTGCTGTGTCAGTGAACGCCTCCTGATCACGGTTTTTCTATTTGTCTCCGTTTGAAACAAAACTCTTCGTTAGATTTCAGCTTTTCAGACTAAATGATTCGTTAAGATGAAGTCAGATCAAACACCTCAGCAGGAGCAACGTGACACCAAGTCATTAGATGTTTTGAGCGAGTTACATTCAACATTTCCTTTTTCAAAACAGGAAGTGGATGTTTTGACTGGTGGTTATTAAAGTCCCTTCAGTCCGTGTTGAGGTTAAAAGAGCGAAGCGACACACGAGACTCCAGATCCTCCAGACTTTGAGAAGTCGAGGTTGATGTTTTGTGAATGAACTCCGCCGTCTAGACGGGATGGCGTTATCTATCCAGCGGTTAATGACAAACCGTACGCCGCCGTGCCGTTCCACCTCTTTACCCTTCATCCTGTTATCCATCTGATCTGAGTCTTCCTCTGCATCGCTGCTCCCTCACGTTCCCATCTCCCCACACTTCGCCGGATAATACGTTTCGGCTTAATTAAACTCGTTAGCGTGGTGAAATCCGGTCATGCGGCATAATGGCATGAGCCCGGTGTGATCGCAGGTTGTCAAGGTGTGAGCAGAACAACTGGTATATTTAGCGCGGCTGCCTCGGGCCAGAGTGGTAACATCACCCTGTAATGGTGTGAAGGCTGGGAGGGAGGGGTCTAAACACCACCACAAGAAGGGCTTTTATTCTGGAGGGTTATTATTTGTGCTGCGGGGCGCCAGGAAGGATCCTCACCCGGTTTCCCTCAGCCTGCCTCGCCTGCTTCCACTTCAGTCAGTGATTTCCTACATTTCCCAAAATGCCTTTCAACAACACCCAGAAAACACACCTGAGCTCGTTGCGTTCAGCTGTAGTGAAACGGACGGACGTCATGCAGATCATCGATATTTTGATCTAATAATTTGAAGTTCAAAGGTCAGGGCGTGTAAACATCTGTGCCTCCTCCCATCACGGACGCGTCGCACGACCGTTGGAGGAAACAGGAAGTGGAAGTCGTTACCGGAGCCTCGTTGGACCAATCAGGACAGAATTAAAAATACATTCATCCACATTTTGATGACAGCCAGCGCCGGTGGTCGTGCCCTTCGTCGCCGCCCCCCCCCCCCCCCCCCCCCCTCCTCCTCCTCCTCCTCCTCCTCCTCAGACATTACACTCTGTCATGGAGAGTTAGCCGCTAAACGCTAGAGGGGAGGGGGGGGGGGGGTAATGGAGCCCACCACTGCTTTCCATTGATTGCAATCAGAGAGAGTTCTGGAAGAGAAGAACGTGGTGTGTGTGTGTGTGTGTGTGTGTGTGTGTGTGTGTGTGTGTGTCAAGAGGAGGGACAGACTGTCATGTAACAATAATCAGCAGATGTGTGGATATATGAGAGAGTGAGAGAGAGACAGATAGACAGAGAGAGAGAGAGAGAGAGAGGAGATTAAAAAACGAGAAAGAAAAGAACAGTTAAATATCAAGCCTCAATACATTATTCTCCTCTCTTCCTTTCTTCCTCCTCCTCTCCTCTTCCTCCTCTCCTCTTCCTCCTCCTCTCTTCCTCCTCCTCTCCCCTCCTCTTCCTAACAGTGTTTTTCCTTTAAAGCTTGTAGGATGTGAGATATCGTACCGTTATACCGTTATACATGTTCCCGCCCTGAACAGATGAAGCTCCATGGTATCGGAGGACGACGCTGACAGGATCTGATCAAACCAGATCCATGATGTCAGACTGGAAACATCTCAGCGTGACGTCACGTCGTGTACGACTGGAGGAGGACCACAAGGACCACCAGGTAGTTGGGTTCATCGGGAGGCCTTCCTCTCTCCCACTATTATCCAATCAGTCTGGAGATGGAGCCCCTCATCATTACATCACTACCCATCATCCAATCAAGGCCAAGCTCCACACACCTTCTGTCACACCTACTCTGGGAACCAATCACAAACCGCTGTTGCTGTCATTTCAGCTGCTGCTGCATCAGACCGACGCCCACATCAGATATCCAGAGGGGCTTTACCTTCGGGGGGGAGGGGCTCCGTCAGCTGGTTTACCCTCCCGTAAATCACCCCCCCTCATGGTCACCGGTCACACCGGTCACACCGGGTTTACCGTTTCACATTGTGTCATTTTCCCATGAGGTCATTGGAGACGCTTCCTGTCCTCCGTCTTCCTCTACCATGTGATCAAATGGATCCTGATCCTAAAGACTCAAAAACAAAACACACAATTTATGTTTCAACTGAAGCTCGATCAAGTCAATGTGAAAGTAAGCAACACACACACACACACACACACACACACACACACACACACACACACACACACACACACACACACACACAGTTTGATCTTTCACAGAGGTTTCAGTCGATTCAGCTGCGTGAAGAAAGAAAGTCTCTCTTCCCTCGAAGCACCGAGAAGAAATATATTGATCTCAGTAAATTACACTTTGATTGAAGAGATCCAGACAGACGATGCTGCTGCAGGCCGCCGCCGCTACCGCAGACAGGAAGCGGTGAATTGAAGCCTGCAGACCGAGGAGGCTGCTGACGGTCGGGGGTTCAATTCCCTCTGGAGCTCACTGGGGAGGGTTGGGGGGTCAATTCCCACTGGGGCCATGAAGATGAATGCACTTGATGCTGTATGGATAAAAACTCTAAATGTGTTATGGATGGTTGAAAGGAAGAGACACAAGACAACGTTTAAAAATGGGAAGAGATCGGTTTGGATCAGTTTGGATCGGTTTGGATCGGTTTGGATCGGTTTGGATCAGTTTCTCGGAGGAACTCTTGAACTCTCGAGGATCAGCTGGTTCAAAACGAGTGAATGAAATTAAATATTTTGAATTCAACTGGATTGAATCACATGCTGTGTTCAATGACCCTTCATCAGACTCGGTAAAACTTCAACATCGCCGTTTTCAGCTTCACCCAAGTTGTGCAAGTGACTTGAGTGAATCGACTCGAAGAGGAAAACACTCGGCACTGCAAACTCAACAGAAGGTTGGGCTTGTAAAAGACAGACTCTCCTTCAGACTCTCAGTCGACGCTGAAAAGAGACGCAACCTTGAAAGCTGTTTCCTCCAACCACTCAGACGCTGAGTGGTTGGAGATGGAAGGTTTGAGATCCTCTGAGCGACGCAGAGAAAAATCACAAATCCTCTCCAGAGATGTGGAAGTCAAACAGCTTCACCTGACAGGTCAGAGTCTGGGGACAACCACACAAAAACACAAAATACACAAGTCATGTTTTTTCATTCAGGGAGGTGATCGGTCATCTCAAATGATGCTGGAGGTCCAGTCCTCCGTCTGGGCAGGTCTGGGTGGTCAAATATCACATGAGGTTCCAATGGATGTCACGAGGACAAACACCATCCACTGAGGTCGAACCTGAAATATTAATATGGGATATCGGGTCGCGGTAAGGATGGACACAGCGGTGAACTAGTGGCCGTCTGGAGGGGAAGGTCAAAGGTCACCTGGGCCTCTAGGGATTCAGATGTGGGAACAATAGAAACAGCCAATCAGAGCGTCACCGGTCGGTATTAATGAAGGATTCCATTACTGTGTCATTTAGCTTCTTTTATTTAGCATGTAGTGGTTCAATGTGAAGGAGGGTAAATCTGACCTCCAGTCAGTGACTAGTATAGTTAGTATTAATAGTTCATATTAGTAGTTTCAGTAAAGCGTCTCATGCAGCTTCAGGTTGATGGTGCTGTGGATCGTCTCTCCACAGGGGAGCTGCTGGTTTTGTCTCTCTATCATTCAATCAATCAATCATCCAGTCAATCAATTTACTTTATTGGCATGGCAAGTAATACTTCTGTGTTTCCAAAGTATGGAGAGAAAGTATCTATCGTTCATTATCTTGCTCTCCCTCTCTCCATCTCCCTCTCTCACTTTCTCTGTCTATGCCTCTCTCCCCCTCTCTCTGTCTCTCTTTTTCTCTCTCTCTCAGCTGACTCGACCAGCTAGTGGGCGGGCCCAGCGAACTGTCAGTAAGTCCCGCTCCTGGCATGTGATTGGCTGTCGTCATCCGGGGGGGAGGGGCGGTGCTCATGGAACCTCGTGGAGTGTCTGGGTGCGTTTGGTCCGTCAGTCTGATCCATCCTCCGGTGGAGACGGTGGACGCACTCTGGCGCAGGTTAGCGCTCGTTCTCTGTACGGAAGACCTCCAGTAGATCTAGTAGATCTCCTCTCCCTGTAGTTCAGCTGTCAGAGTTACTGATGGTTTCACTGCTGGGAGAAACTCTGACACTCTTTCATTTGTGCGTAAATGATTTAATTGAATTCTTCATTAACTGTTTTCTGCTGCTGATATTTTACTTTTGTGCTCCGGTTGACTCTCCGCTCTGCTCCAATACCGACACGGATTCAGGGGTGAAAACCTTGTAACTATCTAGACTGATAAACTGTCTGCTGGTATTTGGTTTCCTGCAGAACACGGACGCGCTCTTCCCTCCGTGCGTAAAAACCTTTTCAGTTGAATTCCTCAGAGACCGAAGTCCCGTCCGTCTCTTTTCTTGCTGATCATTTGATACTTTACTGTCTTCTCCAACCGAACCGGGTTTGATGGAAACATGACCGAAGCTGCAACCGGACCGGGTCTCTTGCTGCTGCTTCTGGTTTCAGCGGTGTGTCTGTCTGCGGACCGCGGACAACCAGACCGGTTTTTGGGGCAGATTGCCGAGAACTCCCCGGCAGGAACGGCGGTGGACGGTGTGGTCCTGCCGGTCAGAGACGGCGGCTGTCCCGGCGCGGACCTGGACGCCGGGTTGGAGGGGGATTACGCGTCGGATTTTAGGCTAGTTCATCACCGGGGACACCGGCGGCATCTGGGTTTGACGTCTACCAAACCTCTGGACCGAGAGTTTATAGCGATGTACGAGCTGAAGGTGTCCCTGCCGGGGTGTCTGAGGAGACCGGCCGTGATCCAGGTCGAAGTGGCGGATAAGAACGACAACATCCCCCGGTTCACCTGCGAGAACAAAACGGTAGAAGTGGATGAACTGACCCCGGTCGGTGCCGAGCTGGCCCGCTTTGACGCAAAGGACGGCGACGCGGAGATGAACGGACGGGTCACCTTTTACGCATCGCCGGAGTCTCATCTGGTTCACGTGGTTCCCCAAACCGGACAGGTGAGGCTGGTCGGGTCCCTCGCGGGCGTCAGGAGCTTGACGGTGCACATTCAAGCCAAGGATAACGGCGGCATCGCGTTGATAAGTGAACCGGTGACCCTGCGCATCCACGTCCGGACCGCCGCGGGGGCCAAAGCGCGGAGGCCCCGAGCGCTCACCGAGGAGCTGGCCTACACCGTGACCGTCCCGGACCACGTCAGAGTGGGGGACCTGGTCTTCACCGTGCCGGACCAGAGGTTTGACCAGAGGTGGTTCGAGGTGATATCCGAGGCCGACTCGCCGGTCCAGATTGAACGGGACTCGGGGCGTCTCTACCTGGCGCACAGCCTCCGGACCCCCGCAGAGGTGGTGGTGAAGATCCAGAACCTCCGAGGTAAGACCCGGATCCGGTTTAGTCTGTGCGTAAAACACAGACGAGACGGGTTTTAGCTGCAAACTTC
>JAXDDW010000061.1:1525000-1535000 GCA_034670385.1 Hoplostethus mediterraneus
AGGAAGGAAGGAAGGAAGAGGAAGGAAGGAAAGAAGGAAGGAAGGAGAAAAACAGAAAACAAGTAAAAAAATGAAGGGAGGAAAAAAGAAAGGGAAGAATTTGAATTTGCCAGTTTTCCCCGGAGGTTGTTGTTTTTTTGTCTGATGTTCCCGGGACTCGGAGTCGGAGAGGAGGAGGAGGAGGAGGAGGAGGAGGAGGAGGAGAGGAGGAGGAGGATTTCAAAGTGGCTTCCAGGCTGGAGAGTGTTTTACTGAAGATATGCGGCGGCCATTTTGTTGTCTTGTTGGTTTCCCAGCCTCGGGGCGGCGGCGGTTAAACGGCCGGTCACACTCTCTCTGGTTGAAATGGGACTTTTCTGTTCTTCTTCAACCTTTCGCTGTATTTTGATGTATTTTTCCAGACAAGGCAGATATAGTTCTTAGAGTACCCTGACTACTTTTTGTGGTCTAGTAACTTAAAATGTAACTTAGTTTTTCAGTTTTAGTAATCGGTTGGTACTTACTTTTTACTTTTCATATTGTTTCATTTTCATAAGTGCAAATTTTTAAAAATGGAAATGCATCTCATACATGCTGCTAACTGCTAACCGCTAAAAACGCAAAATGATATAAATGTTTTTGATGTGGGTGATGCAAAAGTACTTTTAAAAAGTTACTCTTAATACTCTGAACTAGCTTGCGTCCATCAGATAACAGCTCTGTTTCCATCCAACTGTCACAACAACTAAAACCTGAATGTTAGATACTGGTGAGTTATTGTCTCAGCTGAACTTTCATATTTCAAGCTGTCCGAAGACGAACACAAAGAAATGCACTGTCTTCTTGGAGGAGTCAGTCGAAAGCAAGACCAAAAAAATCTTTTTGAAGTACTTTTATGTTCTATTACCTTCTTTAATCTCCTGCAGGCTGTTGCACCAGTTCAACTTGAGTTCAAACGAAGGTTACTTGGAACATAAATACTCACTAAGTTTATGCACCAACTGAAATAGTTCCACCGCCAACTAGGTGAAAAGTCATCATCAATTTGATCGATGGGGAAACGGACTGTACGACCCGGAGGAACAAATACAGGGATCAATATTGTCTGTATTAGTTACAATTAGTATTAGTTAGTTATGTCTGTGGGTTTGCGAGTCACAATACAAACCAATCCTAATGCTTTATACTAGATAACTTGACATTTGGTGATGTTATATTAACTAGACTTATCCTTTTTCTCTCGCTAGCTAATATTCCTCAGACTAGCAGGAATTGATTTTGGCAGCACGTTATTGGCCACTGAAGGTGAAGACGTCACTGTCAGGTTTGGTTAGTGGTTCCTTTACACTCCACTAGTGAAGATGAACCTTCAGTCTCCATGGTGCAACCAAACAAAGACACAGCCTCAGTGTCAAACTAACTAGTTTCAGTGTAACATTTAGTTAGCTGGTGCAACAGGCTACTGGAAATACAGTGAGAAGGAATGTAACCGCATGTTTGTCTGCATCTGGTAAGTTACTCTAAGTTAGTCTAGGAGCTACTTTGCCAGGTAACCAACCAGCGTACAGGGATCCTATACAATGGAACAACCACATTTGACGGTTAAAATAGTGGAAGTAGGTGGTCAGTTTTGTCCTCTTGGTGAAGTCTCAGGTTGGACTGCAGGTGTGTTGATGCTGCCGGCTTGGTTCAGACGGTAAAACAAACAGGGCGGCTCTGGAAAACCCTGAACCAGCTTCTCTTGTTAAATGAGGCGTAAAGATGTGGGAGGGTTCCTGCTGATGAAAGACGCCATGTTGGGGCCCAGGTGCTGAAATACGATAGCCAAAGAGAAATGTCTGCAATCTGTTCCAGGTTTTGGGCAGTCAGTTTTACAATTCCTGCTAATTCTCAATTGTATCTGTGTCTGTCATTCTGTCTGTCTGTCATTCTGTGTATCTCATGTATGTAATACTTACACCATTCAAGTCTTTCAATCCCTACTTAAAGGGCCATTTGTCTCAAACTGGACGTCAGGAAACCCACAAATAAGTCTAGAAAACCAGGTCACAGAAACACCTTTGAGGGTGAATTCCACTATGAGCTGTAATAACGTCCCACTAGAGGTGACCAGCGTGGTGACATGACTCTGTCAACAGGACCACTGGAGACTCCATTTCCCAGAAAACGTTGCTCAGAAGAGACTTCTCGAATATCCCAGATGACAGGTCTTTAAGACGCGATGAAAGATGTCAGGACATGATGGATTGGACCGGGCTGCTGGGCTGATGAGACCTTTGGGCACGTTGTGGCAAGTTCATGATTAGCAGGGTGGACAGCTAGCAGGCAGAGTGAACAGATAGCTAGCAGGGTGAACAGATAGCTAGCAGGGTGAACAGATAGCTAGCAGGGCGAACAGATAGATCGCAAGGTGAACAGCTAGCTAGCAGGGTGAACAGATAGCTAGCAGGGTGGACAGCTAGCTAGCAGGGTGAACAGATAGCTAGCAGGGTGAACAGATTGATAGCAGGGTGAACAGCTAGCTAGCAGGGTGGACAGATAGATAGCAGGGTGAACAGCTAGCTAGCAGGATGGACAGATAGATAGCAGGGTGAACAGCTAGCTATCAGGGTGAACAGATAGCTAGCAGGGTGGACAGATAGATCGCAAGGTGAACAGCTAGCTAGCAGGGTGGACAGATAGCTAGCAGGGTGGACAGCTAGTTAGCAGGATGGACAGATAGATAGCAGGGTGAACAGCTAGCTAGCAGGGTGAACATATAGCTAGCAGGGTAAACAGATAGCTAGCAGGGTAAACAGATAGCTAGCAGGGTGGACAGATAGCTAGCAGGGTGGACAGCTAGCTAGCAGGGTAAACAGATAACTAGCAGGGTACTAGCTGGAACCAGGTCACAGGTTCACAAGGTGCCACATGTCCTGCTGAAGTGAACCTCTAATTCTCTAATTGTCCCTGATCAGCTGAATGCCAAACTACTACTACTGATAATTATACAAACTTAATTTATGTAGCAATTTTCAAAATAGAAGTTACATATTTTTAAACAGAAAAAAAAGCTGCAGTAGTGAGGGAAAATACAATTAAAATGAAAAAAATAATAAATTGTAATATTCTTACAGTATATATGAACTTTATTAAAGGGATAAACCCCTTGAGATGTCGCATCTCATTTTCGAGGGGGTCCCTAGAACATAGGTGCATCAACTGTACAACAGTACCAAGAGTGCACACATTTCTAACATGGACAACCCCCGTGGGAATCAAACCCCCAGTGCTAGTGCCTTGCTCTGCTCTGTTAGCTGTGTGGTCAAAGTGAGTTAGGGGTCTCTGTTCTCGTTAGCAGTTTTAACACTAATCAACAGGACGTGTTAATTAGTGCTGGGTGATTTTAGAGGCAGCTATTTTGAGTTTCCAGCTTTTCCATGAGCATCACCACACCGGCTCACTGATCACCTTTAACCAGCAACAGTGTATATGTGGCATCCATGTGGTGTATCATGTAGACTTTTATACTGGCTTAGCAAACTGTTGGTATGGTATGGTATGGTATAGTATGATACTCTATAGTATTATGTAGTATTGTAGGGCATTGTGTAGTATGGTAATGTATAGTATAGTATAGTATAGTATAGTAATGTAATGTATAGTATAGTATAGTAATGTATAGTATTGTGTAGTATTGTATGTACAGTATTGTAGTATAGTATAGTAATGTAATGTATAGTATTGTCGTATTGTATGTACAGTATTGTAGTATTGTATAGTAATGTAATGTATAGTATTGTGTAGTATTGTATGTACAGTATTGTAGTATAGTATAGTACAGTATAGTTTTGATGCTCGTCTCCAAACCAACTTTAAGAAACAGTTGTTTATTCCAGGCCTGTTTATTGAGGCGGCTGATGGATACGAGTTGATGTGTGTGTGTGTGTGTGTGTGTGTGTGTGTGTGTGTGTGTGTGCGCATCTGTGTGTGTGTGCGCATCTGTGTGTGTATGCACTTGGGACTGTTTTTGGCAGTGTCTTCTGTTTGCTTGTGTATGCGTGTGTGCGTGCACGTGTGTGTGGGTGTGTGTGTGTCCAGTGTCTTATCTCTCCCAGTCGCAGGCTGTGGAGCCCTGCGGAACATTCCACCAGCTCTGAACACACCGCCAGCTGGCACACACACACACACACACACACACACACACACACACACACACACGCACGCACGCGCGCACACACACACACACACACACACACACACACACACACACACACTCGGTAGCCTCACACAACCTCAGTTTTGGCCCTCACACATCTCAGGATAAACCCGAGGCATCGAGAGAGACAGAAGAAGAAAAGAGGGACAGACAGAGAGAGGGAGGGGGGAGAAAAGAGAGAGAGATGAAATGTGATGGAGAGAGAGAGAGAGAAGGGAAGGAGGAGAGAAAAGAGAGATAGATGGAAAGAGGAGAGAATGGAGAGAGAGAGAGGGAGAGAGGGGAGGAGGGAAAGATGGAGAGAATGAGGAGACAAACAGAAGACTGGAGAGAAAACCTGCTGTGGACACACACACATACACATATATACACACACATTTATACACACACACACACACACACACACACACACACAGTCCCGGGAGTTCCAGGGAGAGATAGGGAAGAAACCAAGAGAGAAGAAGAAGGAACAGAAGAAATACAGAGAGCATGAAAACCACATTAGTAAAGACAAAGAACGACCGAAAGAGAGGGAGGGGAAGTGTGTGTGTGTGTGTGTGTGTGTGTGTGTGTGTGTGTGTGTGTGTGTGTGTGTGTGTGTGTGTGCGCACTGTGTTTGATCAAAGCCACCATGTGCCTCTTTGAATGGTGAACTCTGACCTCGGCTACTGCTACCTCCGGACATTAGGAGTCCTGCGTGTGTGTGTGTGTGTGTGTGTGTGTGTGTGTGTGTGTGCAGGACGTGGTGGGACCAGTGGGAGGTGGAATCTAAACCAGACTGTGTTTGTTGTTAGGAGGAGAAGAAAGGAGTGATGGGGGGAGGAGGTGCGCTGCATGAGCTGGGGTGAAGGAGGTCTGGCTGCAGGAGGTTGGGTGAAGGAGGTGAAGGAGGTCTGGCTGCAGGAGGTTGAGTGAAGGAGGTGAAGGAGGTCTGGCTGCAGGAGGTTGGGTGAAGGAGGTGAAGGAGGTCTGGCTGCAGGAGGTTGGGTGAAGGGGGTCTGGCTGCAGGTGGTTGAGTGAAGGAGGTCTGGCTCCAGGAGGTTGGGTGAAGGAGGTCTGGCTGCAGGAGGTTGGGTGAAGGAGGTGAAGGAGGTCTGGCTGCAGGAGGTTGAGTGAAGGAGGTGAAGGAGGTCTGGCTGCAGGAGGTTGGGTGAAGGAGGTGAAGGAGGTCTGGCTGCAGGAGGTTGGGTGAAGGGGGTCTGGCTGCAGGTGGTTGAGTGAAGGAGGTCTGGCTCCAGGAGGTTGGGTGAAGGAGGTCCGGCTGCAGGAGGTTGAGTGAAGGAGGTCCGGCTGCAGGAGGTTGGGTGAAGGAGGTTGAGTGAAGGAGGTCTGGCTGCAGGAGGTTGGGTGAAGGAGGCCTGGCTCCAGGAGGTTGAGTGAAGGAGGTCCGGCTCCAGGAGGTTGAGTGAAGGAGGTCTGGCTCCAGGAGGTTGAGTGAAGGAGGTTGGGTGAAGGGGGTCTGGCTGCAGGTGGTTGAGTGAAGGAGGTGAAGGAGGTCTGGCTGCAGGAGGTTGGGTGAAGGGGGTCTGGCTGCAGGTGGTTGAGTGAAGGAGGTCTGGCTCCAGGAGGTTGGGTGAAGGAGGTCTGGCTGCAGGAGGTTGAGTGAAGGAGGTCCGGCTGCAGGAGGTTGGGTAAAGGAGGTTGAGTGAAGGAGGTCTGGCTGCAGGAGGTTGGGTGAAGGAGGCCTGGCTCCAGGAGGTTGAGTGAAGGAGGTCCGGCTCCAGGAGGTTGAGTGAAGGAGGTCTGGCTCCAGGAGGTTGAGTGAAGGAGGTTGGGTGAAGGAGGTCTGGCTCCAGGAGGTTGAGTGAAGGAGGTCTGGCTCCAGGAGGTTGAGTGAAGGAGGTCTGGGTTAAGATAACTAGTTATATACCTCCATCATGGGCAGGTATATAACTCCATCCCTCCCTCTTTCCCTCCCTCCCCTCCCTCCCTCTCTTTCCTTCCATCCCTCTTCTCTCCCTCCATCCATACCTCTTTTCCTCCCTCCCTTTCCTCCCTCTCTCTATCCATCCTTCCCTCCCTCCCCTCCTCCCTCCCCTCCTCCCTCCTCCCTCCTCCTCTCAGTCCTGGCAGACCGAGCCGTGCTGCTAACAGGATTAGCGGTGAGTCTTAACGAAGCCGAGGAAATAATTAGTCTTATTGCTGATAATGTTTAATCAGGTTAGCCTCCACGGCTCGTTAGAGTCCTGCTCTCCTCTCCTTCCTCCTCCCTCCTCCTCCTCCCTCCATCCTCCTCTTCTCTCTAGCGGTCCCAAGCTGTTGTCTACCCTTGAAGTGCGTTCCCTCACGCACTTTGACCCATTTAGTGTTGTACTTTATACAAGGTTCTGAAGGCTGGTAGCAATACCAATATGTTGGATTGAAGTTTTTGGATGGAAAGAAATCCAAAAAAATAGAGAATCTCATTTCTGTCAGAGTGGAAAAGCTTCTGGAACAAAACACACTAAAACTCCATTAAAACACAACAGTCTGGAAACCCTTTCATTAAGATGTTTTGTAAATTCATTCTTCATTTAAAGGACTGAAGTCTCTGAGGCCCCCTGCCTGAAAGAGTCTCTTCAGTCTGGTTTCAGTGGAGAGTTTTAGTGTCCATGATGTCTCAGTGTTTCAGAGGCTTTTCACCCTGAGGAAACTGGAGAAGTTCCTAGTATTGATCAATTCTACAATAAATATGTAATCAATCAAACTGCATCATATCAGAGATTCTGACTGGACCGATACAACTAACCTGGTAGAGTGATGTCTATAACAGACCCCCCCCCCCCCACACACACACATGTTCTTGTCTGAATCCTCCTATAATTGATGTCAATCAAACCCTCCAAACACAAACAAACACAAAGGCTTCACTCTGTAGGACCCAAAACACCAAAACACCAGACTACCAGACCACCAGAACACCAGACCACCAGACCACCAGTCCACCAAAACACCAGTCCACCAGAACACCAGAGCACCAGACCACCAGACCACCAGACCACCAGAACACCAGACCACCAGTCGACCAAAACACCAGTCCACCAGAACACCAGAGCACCAGACCACCAGACCACCAGAACACCAGAACACCAGACCACCAGACCACCAGAACACCAGTCCACCAAAACACCAGACCACCAGACCACCAGAACACCAGAACACCAGACCACCAGTCCACCAAAACACCAGTCCACCAAAACACCAGACCACCAGACCACCAAAACACCAGTCCACCAGAACACCAGTCCTCTCTGAGACAAAGCGTCTGTCAACACACCCAGCCCATCTGAATAGAAGCCCCGCCCCCAGCCTGCTGGTTAATTGTTGAGTTAATTGGTCCCTTCAACACCAACACCAACACCACATCTCCTTCTGCGCCGTGGGGCCCATTCACTGCTATAGACCTGCGCCGTGGGGCCCATTCACTGCTATAGACCTGCGCCATGGGGCCCATTCACTGCGCCCTAGAGACAGAAAGAGGATTACGTGTTTGTGTACAACATATTTACCATTTGTGTGTGTACAATTGTGAGAGTGTGAGTGCCTATGTGTTAATGAGTGTGTGTGTGTGTGTGTGTGTGTGTGTGTGTGTGTGTGTGTGTGTGTGTGTGCGTGTGTATGTGTGTGAGTGTGTGTGTGTGTGTTTCCCATGGTTCCCAGGCAGTGTGTGTGATGTTCAGATCAATACTCTGACAACTTTAAACTTGATCAAATATTCTTTCAGCTCATTGATCTTCATCCTGTTGAAGTTGGGAAATGAGATTTAATATATAGATAATAATAATATATATTGATAATAGATAGTACCAGTTTCTTTCAATATTGTGCTATCAATCATTTTATAGGATTAGGCGTTTCATGTTTCAAATGGTGGATGTCTCACTCTGAAACCTTTATGTGGAGTCAAATATGGAATTTGACTCCCCCCCGGCTGACTACTGGTAGGGGTGAAACTGATCATCTCCGCCCTGAACCCGTTAATCTAATAGTTTTATAACTGGAGGACCCCAGAACCCTCTGCAAGCGCTTAATCCGGTCGGGGGCCCGGTGCAGTGCCCTGCGGGACCCCAGGGGACCCCAGGGGATCAGGAGTGTCAGTTTGTACGGGGTCATGGACACCAGCCATCCGCCCCGAAACATCCACAGCAGATGGAGATGTTAATACTGTTTTCCCCCGTAACCGTCTGTGGGTTAGTCGCCGCGCTGAAGCAGATAAACAAGGGAAATATGGCGTCTGTATTCATATGTAGTTTTATCTGGGAGGGCTTGGCTGTTGTCTGCTGCAGTTGTGTTGTCTAATATCTGATATGTTCAGAACCATGACGATCTGGCTACTAATTGAAAGGGTGATGGAGGTGTTTCTCTGTGGTAACTGATCTGGACCTGCTTCAACTCTGAGTCTGGACCTGCTTCAACTCTGAGTCTGGACCTGCTTCAACTCTGAGTCTGGACCTGCTTCAGACCAGCGGATGACGGCTGGGTTTTATTTCGCGGTGAACTATTCCTTGAAAGTGATGAAATGGACCTACTGCATTTTCACCGTGCTCTTTTCCCCCCAGTAACTCAATCTCACACACACACACACGCACACACGCACACACACACGCACACACACACACACACACACACCATTGAAATTCCACACAGCGCCCAGTGTGACAGCTCCTCTTCTTAAGCAGCCGTGGCCTGTTGGCCCTCTCTCTCTCTCTCTCTCTCTCTCTCTCTCTCTCTCTCTCTCTCTCTCTCTCTCTCTCTCTCTCTCTCTCTCTCTCTCTCTCGGCCTCCATCATTGGCTCTCATTGTTTCCACCCAACGGTCCTGTCCTCTAACCCCGGCCTGCCAATCACGTCTGAGGGGGGCGGGGCAGCAGAGGTGACGACCATAAAAGGGAAATGACAGGGGTGGAGCAGGGGGTGACAGAGGGGGAGGGGCTGGGGGGGGGCGTGATGAAGACAGGGGTCCCATAGGTGACGGCTTTTTCTGAGAGGGTGGGGTGTGTGTGTGTGTGTGTGTGTGAGTGTGTGTGTGTGTGTGTGTGTGTGTGTGTGTGTTGAGAGACAACGAGGTGCAATGAGGAGGTAAGGGCATGACAAACATAGTGTGCCCTCTGTCATGTCAATAAAGAGACACACACACACACACACACACACACACACACACAGTCTGTCCTCCAAAGAGACATAAAAAATACCATTTTAAAAAAACAAAAACACTAAATCTCATGTTTAGTTATTTATTTTACACTAGTTTTAGTAACATATTGGAATAAAATGAAGTTTATCAAGGTGTAGCAACTGTCAGAGAGGAAGTCCAGGCTTTTACTTTGGTAGATTTGGTCCAATTAAAGACAAAATAAAAGCCTTTGATTCCTTCAGTCCAGGATAAAACCACTTTAATCTAAAATAAACAGGCTTGGTTTGTTATTATGTGTGTGGCTCCCGGCCCGCTGCTGGGTGATTGACACATGGTGGGCGGGGTCTCGGCTGCCCTCTGACCTATGGCGGAGCGCGATGTGTGCCAGCCCAGATGAGTGACAGCTGTCAGAGCAGCAGGGCGTCTGCTCGGTTTAAACAGATTAGTGTGGAAGACCTGACCTCCTGTCTGTCCTCCCTCCTGTCTCTCCTACTGTCTGTCCTCCCTCCTGTCTGTCCTCCCTCCTGTCTGTCTGTCCTCCTGTCTGTCCTCCCTCCTGTCTGTCCTCCCTCCTGTCTGTCCTCCCTCCTGTCTGTCTATCCTCCTGTCTGTCCTCCCTCCTGTCTGTCTTCCCTCCTGTCTGTCCTCCCTCCTGTCTGTCCTCCCTCCTGTCTGTCTTCCCTCCTGTCTCTCCTCCCTCCTGTCTCTCCT
>JAXDDW010000061.1:1537500-1540000 GCA_034670385.1 Hoplostethus mediterraneus
ACGGTGTGTTCAGATGGTCACGGTGCTCCGTTTCCAACCGCGTGAGTCAGGGCGTTGAGTCAGGACGTTGAGTCACCGGCTCACCTTCGGCCTCCCGAGACGCCGGCACGCCGAGTCTCCGCCGCTGACTCACGAATTTGGAGCCGCTGCCGTCGAGTCGAGTCAAATCAAATGTGATTTCTAAAGAGCTTTTTCTGGTCCAACCCACGGTAAGAAGATCTGAACCTTCACAGAGCAACAAATCATAAAAACAACAATAAAAAATGAGAGAACAGACATCACAAAGTTGAAGATGATGCTTGTGATGCGTGTGTCCGTCCCTACTGAAGTGCCCTTGAGCAAGACACTGAACCCCGACCTGCTCCGGGAGGCTCCGCTCCTGGCTGCCTCGTGACCTCTGACCCCTCTGATGTGCGTGTCAGAGGCAGACGGGAAGCAACTCATTGCTCTTTACACTGTGTGGGACGTGGTGATGACAGAGCTCTGAGAAATAATGTGAGTGGTCGTCATGGAGACGGGTCGGGAGGCGGATTGAAGATGACAGTAGCTGTGATGACAGCAAAGAGAGAACAGAGTGGAGCCTCACCATCCAAGACGGGTTATTTCCCTTCCTCCTGGGACAGCACTATGTGCGTGTGTGTGTGTGTGTGTGTGTGTGTGTGTGTGTGTGTGTGTGTGCGTGCACTCCAGGACATGGAGACTCCCCTGCACTATCAAAGGGTCCTGAGCCTCGACAGATGCTCTCATTAGTCAAACAGGCCCTCCGCTCCGTGAAGCTAATCAGCCCAACACACTTCCAACGCAATTAGCCCAATGGCCACTGTCCCCTTTTAACTCTGCTGTAAAACCCCTTAGCCTAGCCTCCACGTCCCCTTTTAACTCTGCTGTAAAACCCCTTAGCCTAGCCTCCACGTCCCCTTTTAACTCTGCTGTAAAACCCCTTAGCCTAGCCTCCATGTCCCCTTTTAACTCTGCTGTAAAACCCCTTAGCCTAGCCTCCACGTCCCCTTTCAACTCTGCTGTAAAACCCCTTAGCCTGGCCTCCACGTCCCCTTTCAACTCTGCTGTAAAACCCCTTAGCCTAGCCTCCACGTCCCCTTTCAAACCTCGCTGTAAAACCCCTTAGCCTAGCCTCCACGTCCCCTTTTAACTCTGCTGTAAAACCCCTTAGCCTGGCCTCCACGTCCCCTTTCAAACCTCGCTGTAAAACCCCTTAGCCTAGCCTCCACGTCCCCTTTCAACTCTGCTGTAAAACCCCTTAGCCTCCACGTCCCCTTTCAACTCCGCTGTAAAACCCCTTAGCCTAGCCTCCACGTCCCCTTTTAACTCTGCTGTAAAACCCCTTAGCCTAGCCTCCATGTCCCCTTTTAACTCTGCTGTAAAACCCCTTAGCCTGGCCTCCACGTCCCCTTTCAACTCTGCTGTAAAACCCCTTAGCCTAGCCTCCACGTCCCCTTTCAACTCCGCTGTAAAACCCCTTAGCCTAGCCTCCACGTCCCCTTTCAACTCTGCTGTAAAACCCCTTAGCCTGGCCTCCACGTCCCCTTTCAAACCTCGCTGTAAAACCCCTTAGCCTCCACGTCCCCTTTCAACTCCGCTGTAAAACCCCTTAGCCTAGCCTCCACGTCCCCTTTTAACTCTGCTGTAAAACCCCTTAGCCTGGCCTCCACGTCCCCTTTCAAACCTCGCTGTAAAACCCCTTAGCCTCCACGTCCCCTTTCAACTCCGCTGTAAAACCCCTTAGCCTAGCCTCCATGTCCCCTTTCAACTCCGCTGTAAAAACCCTTAGCCTAGCCTCCACGTCCCCTTTCAACTCCGCTGTAAAACCCCTTAGCCTAGCCTCCACATCCCCTTTCAACTCCGCTGTAAAAACCCTTAGCCTAGCCTCCACGTCCCCTTTCAAATCCGCTGTAAAAACCCTTAGCCTAGCCTCCACGTCCCCTTTCAAATCCGCTGTAAAAACCCTTAGCCTAGCCTCCACGTCCCCTTTCAACTCCGCTGTAAAACCCCTTAGCCTAGCCTCCACGTCCCCTTTCATTAGCCTAGCCTCCACGTCCCCTTTCATTAGCCTAGCCTCCACGTCCCCTTCTAACTCCGCTGTAAAACCCCTTAGTCTAGCCTCCACATCCCCTTTCAACTCCGCTGTAAAAACCCTTAGCCTAGCCTCCACGTCCCCTTTCAACTCCACTGTAAAACCCCTTAGCCTAGCCTCCACGTCCCCTTTCAAATCCGCTGTAAAAACCCTTAGCCTAGCCTCCACGTCCCCTTTCAACTCCGCTGTAAAACCCCTTAGCCTAGCCTCCACGTCCCCTTTCAAATCCGCTGTAAAAACCCTTAGCCTAGCCTCTACGTCCCCTTTCAAATCCGCTGTAAAAACCCTTAGCCTAGCCTCCACGTCCCCTTTCAAACCTCGCTGTAAAAACCCTTAGCCTAGCCTCCACGTCCCCTTTCAAATCCGCTGTAAAAACCCTTAGCCTAGCCTCCACGTCCCCTTTCAACT
>JAXDDW010000061.1:1547500-1562500 GCA_034670385.1 Hoplostethus mediterraneus
TTTTATAAATAAACTTGTACTTCATCACCTTTGATCACAAGCTGTGAGAACCTTTCATCGAATGCCTCACATCTCCTGCTGTAATTGAAGCTTAGTGAGCGTCTGGTCAGGAAATATCTCCTCGTTGTGTCTCCGTCCTTCCTGCCGTCTCCCGGTCTGATCCCGATACGCCGTCGAGCAAACACAACAAAACCCCAAACAGATAAATCAATTTAAATTGAAACAAAACTGTTGATACTGTTGATACTGTTCATACTGTTAATACTGTTAATACTGTTGATACTGTTGATACTGTTGATACTGTTGATACTGTTAATACTGTTAATACTGTTGATACTGTTCACACTGTTAATACTGTTAATACTGTTGATACTGTTCACACTGTTCATACTGTTAATACTGTTAATACTGTTAATACTGTTGATACTGTTCACACTGTTAATACTGTTAATACTGTTCACACTGTTAATACTGTTAATACTGTTGATACTGTTGATACTGTTAATACTGTTAATACTGTTGACACTTCATACTGTTGATACTGTTGATACTGTTGATACTGTTCATACCGTTGATACTGTTCCTACTGTTGATACTGTTGATACTGTTCATACTGTTAATACTGTTGATACTGTTGATACTGTTCATACTGTTGATACTGTTGATACTGTTCATACTGTTCATACTTTTGATACTGTTAATACTGTTGATACTGTTGATACTGTTGATACTGTTGACACTGTTAATACTGTTGATACTGTTCACACTGTTAATACTGTTGATACTGTTGATACTGTTGATACTTTTGATACTGTTGATACTGTTGATACTGTTGACACTGTTAATACTGTTGATACTGTTCACACTGTTAATACTGTTCACACTGTTGATACTGTTGATACTGTTAATACTGTTGATACTGTTGATACTGTTCCTACTGTTGATACTGTTAATACTGTTGATACTGTTGATACTGTTGATACTGTTGACACTGTTCATACTGTTCATACTGTTGATACTGTTGATACTGTTCATACTGTTCATACTGTTCATACTGTTCATACTGTTCATACTGTTCACACGCTCGTTCAAAAGAGCCTTGTATAACGCATCCATGTTCGTAAAATAAAATAAAATAAAATAAAAAATACGTACACTAAAATGTATAGTAATAAATAAATGTGTTCCATGCCTGAAAAGGAGCAGGAAGAAGTAAACACTTATTTACACCCTTTTACTTAACCAGGAAGTTCCACTGAACAGGAAAACTTGTTTCTCAAGAGAGACCTGCTGAGGAAAGACAACATGGAGGGAAGTGGACTGATGAGGGATGACAGGATGGAGGAGAGGGAGTTAGAGGAAGAAGGACGCCGTCGTCTCTGGACGGCAATCTGGCCGACTGACGGACTCGACGCATCACAGAGTTACAACTCAACGCCACGCCCCGCCCCCCCGCGGTGCACAACGCTGCTGCTGCACTTCAGAGGAATGTGATGTTGTATGAGACACAAACATGTCATCTGAATTCCCTTGTACAATAACTTTATCATATCTGTTGAAACTGACGACGCGATGGGAAACGTTTTCTGTTTCTTTCTGCACTTTTTTGTCACTTTTTCACCTCATGAAAATAAATGTCTTTTTTTGCATCAGTTGGACTCTTTTGGGTTTCTTCCGTTTTATCAAGTTCTTGTTGGGAAGAATAGATGAAATGTAAGAATTATATCCATTTCTTCCTGGATGACAATAGAAATTTGGAGGGAAACAATTTAACAAGTTTGTTTTTGTGACTCAGAACAAAATTTGTCGCTCCTTCCTCGGTTAAGGAGCCAGAGCTCCACGCCGGCTGCAGCTGATGAAGTCACTTCCTGTGCCTGATGTGTTTCACATGCATCGCCTCGCTGCCTGACCTCCTCGCCGCCTGACCTCCTCGCTGCCTGACCGCCTCGCCGCCGGCGTGATGTGACTCTGTTGATCTCCATCATGATAATGGAGCCTTATGTCAGATAAAAGACGATGTGTTCATCCTGGTCCTGATGGGATGTTCAGACCGTGAATAAACAGCAGAAGAAGATAGAAAAGCGCTGAGCTGGAAGAGGAGGCTTCCTCTTCTCCTCCTCTCCTCTGTCACTCCCTCTCTCCCACTCCTGCTCCTCTCCTCCTTTCTTTACTGTCCTCCCTCCTCTTTGCACCTCCCCCTCTTCTGCACCTCCTCTCCTCTCTCTTCTCCCTCTTTCTCCTTTTCTCTTTTTCCCCTATTTTCCCCCCCTTTCTTCTCTTTTCCATCTTCTCGTCTCTCCTCGTCTCCTTTTTCCTCCTCTCTGCCTCTTCATCACCTCCCTCTCCTCCCTCAACTCTGCCTTTTCTTCTTCCTCTCCTCCTCCTCTCCTTTCTTCTCCCTCTCCCTCTTCTCCATCACTCCTTTTGTCCTCCTCTCCTCTCTCTGACTCTCCATCTCTCTACTTCACCTCCCTCGCTCCTCTTTCCTCTCCCACTCCTTTCATTACTGCTCCTCTCTCCCTCTTTCTTCTCTACACCTCCCTCTCCTCCCTTTCTCCTTCTCTCTCTCCTTCACCTCCCTCTCCCACCTCTCTCCTCTACCACTCGCAACTATTTTCTCTTCTCCTTCTCCCTTTTTCCACTTTCTCTCCTCACCCTTCCTTCACAATCTTTTCCCCTCCTCTCATTTCTACCCCTCTCCCTCGCTCCTTCTCTCCTCTATTTATCTCCTCTCGCTTCTCTCCCTCTCTCCCTTTTCTCCTCCTCTCCCTTATTTCCCCTTCACCCCACTATTTCCTTCCTCTCCTCTCCTCCACTTCCCTATCTCCTTTCCCTCTCTCTTCTCTCTGTTTTCTCCTCCTCCTCTATCTTCTTTCTCCTATTCTCCCCTTTTTATTCACCTCTTCCTCCTCTCTCCTCCTTTTCCTCCTCCTCTTCTCCTCTCCTGCTCTCAGTTTGTTGACAGACCTTCAGAGGCGATATAAAAAGACAGAAACAAGGCAGACGGTGTTGTGTTTCCACCTTCCTCCTCCTCCTCCTCCTCCTCCTCCTCCTCCTCCTCCTCCTCCTCCTCATCCCTCTCTTCTCTGAAGTGAAGTTCTCTCTCTTGTTTTGGGCTGTTTTCTCGTTCCCGCCATGAGATGGAGGAGCAAAACAACAAACCGAACAAATCCCTCCTCAGAACGAGACGACAAGACGACATGAAGAGAGCGAGAGCGAAGGAGAGACATAAAGAGAGAGAGACATAAAGAGAGAGAGAGAGAGAGAGAGAGAAGATGCAGACAAACACCAGTGTGTATTTTTGCCTGGGCGAGTGGAAGCTCCCGGTGCGAGGATGTCGCTTTCTGATCTTCTGAAAGTGTTTTTTTTTCTCGGAGGAGCGCTCGCCGTTCCTTCTTCCTCCCCGTCCCGGGAAAAAAAAAAACATGGTGCAGATGAAAGATGAGAAAACATGACGGGTGTTGTACAGAAATGTCACCTGTTCCCTGTGAAGGGTGACGGCGACTGAGCTTTCATGCTGCGTTCACACTGCGGTCTAAACGAGGCAGCGCTAGCTTAGCGCCACTTCCATGCTGGGCTAACAAGCCGCCTGGATTACAACAAAGCTAACACGGCTAACAATAGCGAGCGGCTACGGCTGACGCTAACCAGGCTGAACGCGTACAGACCAAAGAACACAAAACTATTCAAGTTTTACAAAGAGACACGGAAATACAAGAAGGAAAAACAAAATGACATCACTAATAATAGATCACCACCCGCCAGCAACTTCTAGACTAACAACAACTGATGTTACCAGCAGGGGGGAGGAGAACACTGGGGCTACATATGATCAATACATGGAGGATGGAGGGAGGAGGGAGGGAGGGAGGGATGGATGGAAGAATGAAGGATGATGGATAGATGGATAGAAGGATGGATGATGATGGATGGATGGATGGATGGATGGATGGATGATGGATGGATGGATGGAAGAATGAAGGATGATGGATGGATGGATGATGGATGGAAGGATGAAGGATGGATGGAATGATGGATGGGTGGATGGATGGATGGATAGAAGGATGAAGGATGGATGATAGATGATGGATATATGAATATATGATAGATGGATGGATAGATGGAAGGATGATGGATGGATGGATGGATGAAGGATGGATGGTTGATGGATAGATGGATGGATGGTTGATGGATGATGGAGTGGTAGTTCAGTCCTTTACCTCTCAGCTTTGGAGGAAACAGCAAATGTTGTTTGAGAAGTTTTCTGGTTTTGATTTGCGGTGAAACTTTCGGTGATCCAACTCTTCTCAGTTACCAGCAGTAACCACCATGACCTGTCCAGCTCTGACCTTCCTCTCCTCCCTCCAGGTGAAGAGTGGTACCTGTGCAGGCTGACTCTGAGCATGCCCAGTCAGGCCGACCTGCAGTGGGCGATGTTTCCCTCGCCCTACCTGGGCGCCGTGGGTCCCGACGCCACGCCCGGCTCCGTGGTCTACCGCCTGTCGGCACGGCAACGAGACGGGACGCTGGGACACACCCAGTTCATTCTGCTGGACGGTGAGTGTCGCGGTGATGCCTCCTATTGGAGGGTAGTGAAAATACAGGGAAAGGGATCACAAGATATCAGCAGCAGTCACATCAGCTGGAGGCGTGGAACGGTGTTATTATTTATTAGATTATCCTTCATATTTGTGTCATAAATCCACACTGTATTATATATAATAAACACTCTCCTTGAGTTCATCATTGTCTCTAAAATCTCAGAGCTACTGAATGATGAACGAACCATTTTGTCAACAAAGTCCTTCAACCTGTCGATCAGTTTGAGCAGCAGCAGTAGCCTCACCCTTCAGTTGATCAGGATTGTGGAATACAAGTCTCTAAAGTATGACTCAACCTGCTCAGTACCTGTCCTTGGTAGGTACATGTACCTTCCCCTTCTTCTGTCGGAGTACAGAAGAACCTCTTCACAGCCGGAGCATCGAGTCAGGTGACGAGTCAGGTGACGAGTTTCATCAAGTAAAAGTTTAATTATTGTGAAAATTGAACCCAAACTTTGAATCTTCACATCTTAGCTGTGAATTTTCACACAAATCCAATTTTATATTTAGAAACGACTATCATAACCACACACACACACACACACACACACACACACACCAGATCTGCACTTTTAGCAAAGAAGCTTCTGTGCAGCACCAGAAAATGGTTCTTTGGTACCATAGCAGGACCATAGTGCTGTTCTCTATAGAACCAGTCCAGACATGCAGACCAGATTCTGATAGTCTGCAGTCTAGTTCAGATGTGAAACATTGAAAGGGTCTTTCAGGTCATTTAGGTTGATGAAACCTGAAGACACCCTTCCTCATGGTGCAGCCAGGAACCATTTATTAAGACTGCATGAAGATCAGCAGGATTACAGGGTTCTTAAAGGGTTCTGTAGTGATCCAGATCGAAGGTCTACCAGGAACCGTCGCTCCTTCCTGTTTACCTCCTGCCTGTATCTTTATGAGGTTCTCTTAGTGACGAACCTGTTTTGTTCAAAGGAACGATTTCTAGATACATTTTGACTTGTTGAATTTCAATTACCGTCAAGTGGTGGGGGGGGGGGGTCGGGGGGGTGTGGGGGGGTGTTGGGGGGGGGGGGGGGGGGCACATAAACGGCACAGAGCTGCTGCTAATCGCTCCCTGGGGCCAAGAAAGCTCCTAGATTCAGAAGAATAGGAAAGTCTCTGGAGAGCAGCGAGTGGGAGGGTGGGCGGACGGATGCCGGTGGCTGTGGATTTTTTTTTTGGAGGGGGAGAAGAAGAGAAGAGGAGGAGGAGGAGGAGGGAGGAGGGAGGGAGGGAAGGAGGGAGCAAAGAGTAGGAGAGATATTTTGAGAGCTAATTCCGAATGCTTTCATATGAAGAGGTTCTGACTTCCCTGTGGCGTAACGTGACGACGTGTACCGATGAATAATCCAATCATTTACATTGAGACACTTTTTAATATCATGCCAGCGTGGAGGCATTCACTGTTCCCCAGACACGCTGTGCTTACGATGAGGAAGATGAAGATGGGGAAGTCAGATACTAATTTCAATGTTTGATCATCTTATATTCTAAAAGGTTTAGAGTTTTGTATTGATCCCTCGGGGTTACATCAGGTTTGGAACGAGGAAAATGACAAAAAAAACAACTAAAATGAAACAAAAAACAAGTAAACAAAAGTTTTCAAAGTTTTGTTGGTTGCTTCCTGCTGGAGGTTGAGGATCTAAAAATGTAGTTTTTTGTCATTTCCTGTTGAATAGTTGTATGTTGTGATATGGAGGTTAGCTTGTTTCTTTACTGACTAAGTTGAGATGATCTGTGTTGATCCCTGAGGAGGAACTAGAAGGATTAAGAAGTAAAGAGGTTGTAAAGGATGTGAACTAAATGAAACCAGATGAAAGATGGTGTCTCATGATCACAACTGACAGCAGGAGGTCAAGGGTCAGACGGTGCATGGGGAAAGACATGAGAACCAAAGAGTGTTTATTGTCTTTATTGTCTTTATTCCATATTTACTGTCATTGTGACATCACTCCACAAATAGACTGAACAGAGAGAAATGATTGACAGGTTGGATGCTGCTGCTGGTTCAAAACCCTCCGGTTACAACAGCTGGGGACTTATTCCTCCTCCTCTCCTTTCTCCTTCATCTGTCCTCCCCCTCTCCTCCTTCTCTCCTCCCTTTCTCCTCCCTCTCTCCCCTCCTTCCTCTCTCCTTCATCTGTCCTCCCCCTCTCCTCTCCTCCCTCTCTCCCTATTCTATCTCCTCTCCTCCCTTCTTTCCCTCCTCTCTCCTCTTTCCTTCCGTGCATCCCTCTCTCCTGCCTCTCTTTCTCCTCCCTCCATCACTCCTTCCCTCTCTCACCTCTTCTTTTCTCCCTCCCTCTCTCTATCTTCCTCCCACTCTTTGCTTGTCTCTCTCTCCTCCCTCTCTCTTCCTTCTCTTTGTTTGCCCAGGGGGGACGTGGGTAAAAACGAATCTCCCTTCTTCCTCTGAGTCTTCAAAGAGAGTTAACCAGCTAACACACACACACACACACACACACACACACACACACACACACACACACACACACACACACACACACACACACACACACAAATAAATCAACACACATAGCAGCCCTCCAGCCTTAGACTTCCTTATTTGGTTTGTCAAACTGGACAGCTGTGTCTGTCTGTCTGTCTGTCTGTTTGTGTGTCTGTCTGTCTGTCTGTCTGTGTGTCTGTGTGTCTGTGTGTCTGTCTGTCTGCCTGTCTGTCTGTCTGTCTGTCTGTCTGTCTGTCTGTTTGTGTGTCTGTCTGTCTGTCTGTGTGTCTGTGTGTCTGTCTGCCTGTCTGTCTGTCTGTCTGTCTGTCTGTCTGTTGAGTAATAACTATCCATCTCTTGTCCCGGACGATGAAATCTGTCTTTTTGTCCGTTGGTCTGTCATGTGATGTCTCAGAAACCGCTGATTGATGCATCTCACCACTGTACACCGTTTGGCCCAAGAGGGGGCGCTATATTTACAGGTCAAGACAAGGTGACATATTTGTTTCTGATTGGCCCAGAGGGAGCCTGGATCATTTTTGGGGGTGTGATTACTGTTGCCTTGTTTATGAAAGGTGCTGCACAGATCATTACACCATCAATAAACCACATTACTGTAGAGTCATCAGTATAACTCCACCACTACCAGCCTGTCAGTCTCTACCAGCCTGTCAGTCTCTACCAACCTGTCAGTCTCTACCAACCTGTCAGTCTCTACCAGCCTGTCAACCTCTACCAGCCTGTCAACCTCTACCAGCCTGTCAGTCTCTACCAGCCTGTCAGTCTCTACCAACCTGTCAGTCTCTACCAGCCTGTCAACCTCTACCAACCTGTCAGCCTCTACCAGCCTGTCAGTCTCTACCAGCCTGTCAGTCTCTACCAACCTGTCAGTCTCTACCAACCTGTCAGTCTCTACCAGCCTGTCAACCTCTACCAGCCTGTCAACCTCTACCAGCCTGTCAGTCTCTACCAGCCTGTCAGTCTCTACCAGCCGTCAGTCTCTACCAACCTGTCAGTCTCTACCAGCCTGTCAACCTCTACCAGCCTGTCAGTCTCTACCAACCTGTCAGTCTCTACCAGCCTGTCAACCTCTACCAGCCTGTCAGTCTCTACCAACCTGTCAGTCTCTACCAGCCTGTCAGTCTCTACCAGCCTGTCAACCTCTACCAGCCTGTCAGTCTCTACCAACCTGTCAGTCTCTACCAACCTGTCAGTCTCTACCAGCCTGTCAACCTCTACCAGCCTGTCAACCTCTACCAGCCTGTCAGTCTCTACCAGCCTGTCAACCTCTACCAGCCTGTCAGTCTCTACCAGCCTGTCAGTCTCTACCAACCTGTCAGTCTCTACCAGCCTGTCAGTCTCTACCAGCCTGTCAACCTCTACCAGCCTGTCAACCTCTACCAGCCTGTCAGTCTCTACCAGCCTGTCAGTCTCTACCAGCCTGTCAGTCTCTACCAGCCTGTCAGTCTCTACCAACCTGTCAGTCTCTACCAGCCTGTCAACCTCTACCAGCCTGTCAACCTCTACCAGCCTGTCAGTCTCTACCAGCCTGTCAGTCTCTACCAACCTGTCAGTCTCTACCAGCCTGTCAACCTCTACCAGCCTGTCAGTCTCTACCAACCTGTCAGTCTCTACCAGCCTGTCAGTCTCTACCAGCCTGTCAGTCTCTACCAACCTGTCAGTCTCTACCAGCCTGTCAACCTCTACCAGCCTGTCAGTCTCTACCAGCCTGTCAGTCTCTACCAACCTGTCAGTCTCTACCAGCCTGTCAACCTCTACCAACCTGTCAGTCTCTACCAACCTGTCAGTCTCTACCAACCTGTCAGTCTCTACCAGCCTGTCAACCTCTACCAGCCTGTCAGTCTCTACCAGCCTGTCAACCTCTACCAGCCTGTCAGTCTCTACCAGCCTGTCAACCTCTACCAGCCTGTCAACCTCTACCAGCCTGTCAGCCTCTACCAGCCTGTCAGTCTCTACCAGCCTGTCAGTCTCTACCAGCCTCTACTCTCATTCTACTTTGTGTCCACTGGGGTCGATTTGGAGGAAAATCTGCTGGATTGCTTTACGGCACAAAACAGGAAGAGGGCGCTGTTCTTCCAGCGCTAACAGAGCTGAAGCTGAAGCTAAGAAATAAAGGAAGATGGAGAAATCACTTCCAACATGTTGATCCTCTTCAGGAAAGACAAAGACGCCAGGGAGGGGGAAGGGGGACAGGAAGCAACAGGGCTGATGGGAAATAATAATGTGGGCATAATGTGGAGAAACGCGAGTAACAATACCACTGGTGAGATAGAGGCTACCAGTCGTCTCCATCATGGTCTCACTGGTTTACAGTCATTATAGGTAGAGCTAGTGATGTGATGATATGTTGATGACAAGAGCATCTATCTACCAGATCTATCTGACTGTGTTGAACCCCCCCCCCCCCCCCCCTCTCTCTCTCTCTCTCTCTCTCTCTCTCTCTCCAGGTGGGGAGGAGTGCTTCGAGGTGGACCGTCGCTCTGGGGAGGTCAGGACCACAGGACGACCTTTGACCCCCAGCAAGGAGTACCTGCTGCGGGTGCAGGCGGCGGATGGGCGTGGACGTAAGGGCCCCCCCGCCACGGTGGCCATCCTGGCCGGGTACCGACCCCCCCAGTTCACCAACGCCACCTACAGCCTGACCGTGGCGGAGAACACTGCTGTCGGCCAAGCGTGAGTTAGTGTGTGTGTGTGTGTGTGTGTGTGTGTGTGTGTGTGTGTGTGTGTGTGTGTGTGTGTGTGTGTGTGTGTGTGTGTGTGTGTGTGTGTGCGTGTGTGTGTGTGTGTGTGAATGAACATGGCCGACTCCTTGGCATAACATGCCATGTGATGCATGAAAATATTAGCCCTCTGGAGCAATAACAGGAGGAGAGGAGGATGAGGAGGAGGGATGGATAAAGAGTAGGGAAGGAAGGATGGAGGGAAGGGTAGAAGGAGAGAAGGGGGGTTGAGGAGGAGGGATCAGGAGAAGGAGGGATGTTGAGGGATGAGGAGAAGGAGAGAGGGACAGATGAGGAGGAGGGATGGGGAGAAAGAGGTATGAGGAGAAGGAGCGATGAGGAGAAGGAGGGATGAGGAGAAGGAAGGAAGGAAGGAGGGATGAGGAGGACACAGATGTATGATCGTGGCCTGAGGCAGAGAATTTGAAAGTGTGGCAAATTCAAATATTTATTATAAGCGAAGTCTGGATAAACATGAAGGGGAAAGAGTGTGTGTGTGTGTGTGTGTGTGTGTGTGTGTGTGTGTGTGTGTGTGTGTGTGTGTGTGTGTGTGTGTGTGTGTGTGTGTGTGTGTGAAGCTGGCTCCCTCCGGGCTGCTGGCGCAAAGCACATTGTATTAATATCCAAGTATCCATGCCACCATGTGAGCTGTGTGTGTGTATGTGTCTGAATGTGTCTCTTCGTGTGTGTGTGTGTGTGTGTGTCTGAGCCTCTGTATGCATCAGTGTTGTGTGAGTGTGTGTGTGTGTGTGTGTGTGTGTGTGTGTGTGTGTGTGTGTGTGTGATAGTGGGAGGGTGACTATCAGGCTACAGGCTACCAGCTCACTGCTCTAATTCACTTCATGCTCCAAGTTGCTGTTTGGATGTTATGGATCAAACACATTTCACTTCACCTTCAGTCACTTCATTCATTTAGTTTATTGAGTTTATTTGAACTGAAGGTTTTCCTCTGCAGCCCGGGCAGCTTGACACAAACACAAACACAACAAGACATGTTGGTTAAAAATGATCAGATTAGATCCAGGTCAACAACATGCATCACTTACAGTGATGTCACATCACATGTCATGCATCACTGGACATGTGAGTTTATTGAGTTTATAATTTTTTTTTTATTGATAATATAATATTATAATTTGTAATTATATTTTATTTTATTTTTATATCGAAATCCAATTACCAGTCTGGGTTCAAGGTGGGTCACTCGACCGAGACCGCCCTCCTGGCAGCTCCATGCCGCTAGAGCGAACTGTCTCTCCTCCGTCCTGATACTCCTGGACCTGTCTGCAGCGTTCGACACGGTGAACCACCAGGTCCTCCTCTCCATCCTCGGGGGGATGGGTGTCTCAGGCTCTGCACTCTCCATGTTTGCATCCTACCTGATGGGTCGCTCCTACCAGGTGACGCTGAGAGGGCTCTGTGTCAGAACCACGCAGGCTCACTACTGGGGTTCCGCAAGGCTCGGTTCTAGGTCCTCTTCTTTTTTCCTCTACACAACATCTCTTGGTTCTGTTATCCAGTCCCATGACTTTTCCTACCACTGCTATGCCGATGACACCCAGCTGATCCTGTCATTTCCCCCCTCTGACACACAAGTGGAGGCACGCATTGCTGCATGCCTGGCAGACATCTCGGAGTGGATGTTGATGCACCACCTGAAGCTCAACCTGGACAAGACTGAGCTGGTGTTCCACCCGGGGAAGGGCTGTCCGCACCGAGACCTGGCCATCACCATTGATAATGCTGTGGTGACGTCAACTCGGACTGCGAGGAATCTGGATGTGTCCCTGGATGTTGTTGATCTTGTCGTTCATGGCAAACATCGCATCAGTGACACGCTCCTGCAGATTCCTCCTTTTCAACATCAGGAGGATTCGTCACTTCCTCACTGACAAGGCAGCGCAGGTGCTCATACAGGATTTTGTCATCTCCCGCCTGGACTACTGCAACTCCCTCCTTGCTGGTGCCCCGGCGTCTGCCATCAGACCTCTGGAGCTTGTTCAGAAAGCTGCAGCTCATCTGGTGTTCAACCAAGTTCTCCCACAACCTCCTTCTCCGTTCTCTACACTGGCTCCCTGTAGCAGCTCATCCAGTTCAAGACCCTGGTGCTAGTCTACAGGGCATGAAAGGAACAGCTCCTTCTTACCTCCAGGCTATGGTCAAGCTTTACACCCCCGTCCGACCACTTCGCTCTGCTGCTGACTGGTTGCCCGGTCACGGCTTTTCTCTGTTCTGGCCCCGCAGTAGTGGAATGAAGTCCCCGCTGATGTCAGGACATCAGAGTCGCTGCCCATCTTTTGCTGCAGGCTGAAAACCCAACTCTTCAAGAAACACTACCCTGACCCTTCCTCTTCAAGAAACACTACCCTGACCCTTCCTCTTCAGGAAACACTACCCTGACCCTTCCTCTTCAAGAGACACTACCCTGACCCTTCCTCTTCAGGAAACACTACCCTGACCCTTCCTCTTCAAGAAACACCACCCTGAACCTTCCTCTTCAAGAAACACTACCCTGATTCATCCTCTTTAGGAAACACTACCCTGACCCTTCCTCTTCAGGAAACACTACCCTGACCCTTCCTCTTCAAGAGACACTACCCTGACCCTTCCTCTTCAGGAAACACTACCCTGACCCTTCCTCTTCAGGAAACACTACCCTGACCCTTCCTCTTCAGGAAACACTATTCTGACCCTTCCTCTTCAAGAAACACTACCCTGACCCTTCCTCTTCAGGAAACACTACCCTGACCCTTCCTCTTCAGGAAACACTACCCTGACCCTTCCTCTTCTAGAAACACTACCCTGACCCTTCCTCTTCAGGAAACACTACCCTGACCCTTCCTCTTCAAGAGACACTACCCTGACCCTTCCTCTTCTAGAAACACTACCCTGACCCTTCCTCTTCAGGAAACACTACCCTGACCCTTCCTCTTCAGGAAACACTACCCTGACCCTTCCTCTTCAAGAGACACTACCCTGACCCTTCCTCTTCTAGAAACACTACCCTGACCCTTCCTCTTCAGGAAACACTACCCTGACCCTTCCTCTTAGCACTTGCCTATTTGTCTTCACTTATTTGTCTTAGCTCTTGTTTATTTAATTTACTTATCTGTCTCATTTGTTTTAATAAAAGTAGGTAGCTAACTAACGATTGTAATGTAATGTAATTACCATTTCCTAAAAAATATTACTAAATCCAAAGCGTATTTTATTGGTTACTTCATTGTGTACATAAGAAATTCCAACCAGTTGCATCACAGTTTTTAACAATCCCGCCCCTCTGATCAAATAAAACTGCTCTTCTCTCCATAACTGGTGTCCCATTGGTTTACACCGTTGGCTATATTTGAATGATTGCTCCCCTGCATTATGTCCCACCCCAACTTCCTGTTTCAACAGGAAATACGTCAAATAAGGAAGCAAGATGCTCTCTATATGCGGCTTCATGGCAACTTTACATTTTCGCTTTGTTCCTTTTACTTCACAGCTTTGTAACCTTGTTGAGAAAATAATAGCACGATAACTGATGTCTAGTCTATTTTGTTTTGTCTCTTTTATTTTTGTGTATTTGTGCATTTTGTGAAGCACTTTGTTTGAAAAGGTGCTTTTAAATAACGCTTTACTTACTTACTTACTATAGTTGTTAAACTGTTTATTTCCATTATACTTACCAATTGTTAATGAATGTGTGTGCAGCGTTGCGGCGGTCCAGGCCGTCTCCTTCCAGAAGAAGAGTCTGTCCTACATGCTGCTGCTCAACCCCGGGAACCTGTTCAGCATCAACCAGGAGAACGGGGCGCTCAGCCTCACCCGGACCGTGGACTACGAGGGCGGACACACCCTCCACACCCTGCAGGTCCGGGCGTCCGAACCCGACACCGGCCTCAGCGGGGTGGCCGAGGTAGCACACACAGCCACACACACACACACACACACACACACACACATACGGATGTAGTCATGGTAAAAGTCACATGCAGGTTGTGATACATCGCTGTGTTTACTCTGCTGATGCATCACAAGCAGGTTGTGTTGCATCACATGCAGGTTGTGTTGCATCACTGCAGGTTGTGTTGCATCTCTGTGTTTACTCTACTGATGCGTTCATTATGCATGCGGAAAGTAAACCCGACGCTGTTTGCCCCAGTTCTCCCAGCTCTCTGATGTTTTCATGATGAAACCGGTAAATCAAAGGTTCACTGAATGTTTATGTTGCAATAATATGATCAATAACCAGCATATATTATACAGAGAAACCTGGTAGCCAAGTATAGACCTCTCCTCATGGTACACTCCTGAGAGTTTACATAGCATATAGCTACATCTGTTCGCATTCATTCACACACACACACACACACACACACACACACTCCATTATCACCTGCTCTCAGTGTCCAGATGGCTGGGACAGACACAGAATAGCTGCTAAACTACCAGCGTCCCTCAAGGCCTCTGTTCTCTAAGCTTGGCTGGCTAATTCACTCTAAAGGGCAGTGTGTGTGTGTGTGTGTGTGTGTGTGTGTGTGTGTGTGTGCTGTCCACCAGCTGCACCGGTACCAGGTGTGTACAAAGCCCTCCTTAGCGATGCTAATGCTACATCTCACTGTAGCTTCTTTAGCCTTCTTTGCGCAGCTCAGATTTTAATTTGAGGGGATTTGAACCAGCAACCTTCCAGTCACAAATCTCTTTGTTTGTTCTTTCGTTCTTTCTTTCTTTCTTTCTTCCTTCCTTCCTTCCTTCCTTCCTTCCTCAGTGTGCTCACCCAAGAATAAAGCTTGTAAACTGAATCTGCCCCAGCGCTCGCAGCTCAACTGAAAAATAATAAATGAAAACAACAGCAGCTCCCAACTAACACCTCTAAATATTCAGTGTGTGTTTCCAGAGGCAGCCGTGCATCCAAATCTACCCCCCCCCCCCCCTTATTACCCAGCAGACGTTGTGTTGAAGGTTCATGGCTGCGTAGGAAATCTGTGCTCAGGTAGTCGGCCTGCAGCTTTCCCACTAAGACTCATGGGAACGGAAAATAGTGTCTGGGTTGAGCTCCAGTGGGTTGGGATAGTGGGTGAGCTGGACAGGAACGAGGGGGGGGGGGGGGGGGGGGGGGGCTCAGGATTTGGGTACCGGAGAGGTTTTGAAGGGGAGCCGGAGAGTAACACAAGGAGGAATTGGATTTCTCTCCTCCATCGGTCCTCCATTT
>JAXDDW010000061.1:1567500-1572500 GCA_034670385.1 Hoplostethus mediterraneus
GACTATCTGAACCAGGTTGTTGTGGTGTGTCTGGAGATCCTCCAGTAACGTTCTCAGTAAAAGTGATCAGTGTGATCAGGTAGATTTGTCTCCAAATGTAGGTTACTGTGACTCAGTAAACTGTCTTGTCTTTAGCCCTAGTCTCTACTCCAAAACACTCTGAGTTGGAGCTGGAGAAGAGTCAGCTAGTTAACCTGAACTAACTGGTAGCTAGCTAACTAGTTACTGTTAACATGGGACTGCTAGCCACTGCTAACGCTAGCTTCTACTAGATATGTTAGCTAGTGTGCTAACCAGATGTGTTAACAACAAGACGGTGATGGTTATAGGATCAAATATTGCAACCAAGGTGATTAACTCACTAATTTTTGCTTTTAGTGTCTTTATATCTGTGTCGGTGTGTGTTGGGTTAGCCTTGGCTTCAAAGACACGCTCCCTTCAGGGCCCCCAGTATAAAGGGCCGCCAATCAGACTGAGTGATCACACCAGTTAACACAAGCTGACAGCACATCCCCAAAGGATGACCCGGAGTTTTAACACCAGACGCTGCGCTGAGTGTAGGAATGATCTGATCTCTAACACCGTGCTGTTGTCTTTCTGGTTGGCGCCGTCTTCAGGCATCATCAAGCTGCGCCGGAGCCCCCCGCCCAGGCTGAGGGGACCCCAGTACGTTCTCAACATCACGGCCACCGACGATAACGCCTCGGGGGGGCCGTACCCCCTCAGCAGCTCCACCCAGGTCATCGTGGGAATCAACGACATCAACAACAACAAGCCGGTCTTCCAGGAGGTGAGGATGTGTGTGTCCTACTGTAACCACGCCCACTCGTTTGGCCGTGGCTGATTGGCCATCAACAGCCAATCAGATTTCTATGCTTCCTCAAAAACAATGTTTGGTGGCATCCGTTGTTGGGGTCGATGGGAAGCTCTGAAGTCAATTTATTGATTTTTTTTTTTGGTTTAATATTCCATTAATGCTAAGTAGCGCTTGCTAGCTAGCTATGTTAACTGCTAGCAACAACATCACGTTATGAAAGCCAAAACCAAAGCAGATAAAATACATGATTTGCCTCTGGCCCCGCCCACAATCGGTCTGAATAGAGCAACCATCAGACAAGTCACACCGTGTTAGAGATCCCTACCTGAGGGGAAGTTAGCTAGCATGTACTCTACCTTCAGTAGCGTTACCGACCCGGAAGACCAACAATCAGCTTTTTGCCTGAATGTGATGGTTGTGATGGTTCTTGTGTTTTTGCATAAAACATAACACTATTGTCCCGTTGCGATGCTGGCCTGGTTTGTACCGCCACCTATCCCATCATGCCTTGTGCACATGGTTATTCGCTTTTCATAGACAATGAATGGAGGCAAACTGTTTGTCTTGTGAAATGGCGTCTGGCGTGCGACTACCGTAAGTCACCGACATCAACAGCACCGCTGCAGCGTCATCGGCGTTACTCCACCGTCCAAACATGCTCTGCTGCCTCTCCTCCCAGTGCCACAACTACAGCCTGAACGCTGCCGTCCTGGAGAACCAGCCGCCGGGGACGTTCGTCCTGCGGGTCCAGGCCCACGACGCCGACATGGGGGTCAACGGAGAGGTCAGATACGGCATCATGCACCGAGACGGAGTGTCGTCTGGCTTCGACATCGACCCTGACACAGGTTGGTCCGACTCATACCTGAATGATCTGAGACGGGTTAAAGAACATCGTATGGGTCAGTTCATGGATCAATCATGTTTCCTGTACATATAGGAAATATCTAGAACTATTAGAAAGGTTCAGATTCAAGAAAATCGTTGTCCTCCATCAGGAGATGCAATTTGATGTCACAGGACTTTGACATGATGTTAGAGAAGAGACGACATAGTTTTATCATCCAGTCACAACAGAAAGAGACAGATCTGGTCTAAAGCTCTCTGGTCTGGTCTGGGATCATAACCTCCCCGCCGTGCGTCCTCTCTCCTCGCCAGGCGTGATCTCCACCGCGGTGAGCTTCGACCGGGAGCGCCAGCGGGAGTACGCGCTGGCGGTGACGGCGACCGACCAGGCGGAGGAGCCGCTCATCGGCATCTGCCAGATCACCGTCGTCATCAGCGACCAGAACGACAACGACCCCAAGTTTGAGAACAGCCGCTACCAGTGTGAGTGCAATACTACTAATACTAGTACTCATACTAATACTAATACTAAAACTAATATTAATTCTAATAATACTAGTAATACTACTACTTCTACTACTACTATTAATATTAATATTACGAATACTAATACTCCTACTGTTACTATTGGACTGAAGTAATAATACATAATACATAGCTGAAAGCCCACCTCCTCCTCTTCCTCCTCCTCCTCTTCCTAACCCTAGAAAGCTCGTCAGACTGATGAAGGGTCGCTGTTTGTTTACCGGGTGTAAACATGTATTGATAAGCATCGTGTCACTAGTTCTCCTTGTCTCCTCATCTCCTCGTCTCCTCCTCTCCTCTCCTCGGGGAAACACTCGGAGCCTCATTAACTATTAACAGGCCGATTGAAATGTTTCTGGGACGCTGGCGTGGCGGCATGGAGACCAACTCTGTTGTTGTTGTTGTTGTTGTTGTTGTTGTCGACATGGATGAGGATCTTCATTATTCTGTTCTGAATTATTCAATCATCAGTTTTCTGTTTGGTCTCGTCCCGCCGGCCGTCACAGGAAGTTACAACTCATACATTAAAACCTCTCCGTCGTGGTTCACAGCCGTCTTCTGTTGTCTGGTTGTCTGTTGTCTGGTTGTCTGGTTATTTGTTGTCTGGTTGTCTGGTTGTCTGGTTGTCTGGTTGTCTGTTGTCTGTTGTCTGGCTGTCTGGCTGTCTGGCTGTCTGTTGTCTGGCTGTCTGGTTGTCTGGTTGTCTGTTTGTCTGTTGTCTGTTGTCTGTTGTCTGTTGTCTGGTTGTCTGGTTGTCTGGTTGTCTGGCTGTCTGTTGTCTGGCTGTCTGTTGTCTGGCTGTCTGTTGTCTGGCTGTTGTCTGTTGTCTGGTTGTCTGGTTGTCTGTTGTCTGGTTGTCTGTTGTCTGGTTGTCTGTTGTCTGGTTGTCTGGTTGTCTGGCTGTCTGTTGTCTGTTGTCTGGTTGTCTGGTGTCTGTTGTCTGGCTGTCTGGCTGTCTGGCTGTCTGGTTGTCTGGCTGTCTGGTTGTCTGTTGTCTGTTGTCTGGTTGTCTGTTGTCTGTTGTCTGGTTGTCTGGCTGTCTGGTTGTCTGTTGTCTGGCTGTCTGGCTGTCTGGTTGTCTGGTTGTCTGGCTGTCTGGTTGTCTGTTGTCTGTTGTCTGGTTGTCTGTTGTCTGTTGTCTGGCTGTCTGGCTGTCTGGCTGTCTGGTTGTCTGTTGTCTGTTGTCTGGTTGTCTGGTTGTCTGGCTGTCTGGCTGTCTGGCTGTCTGGTTGTCTGTTGTCTGTTGTCTGGTTGTCTGTTGTCTGGTTGTCTGGTTGTCTGTTGTCTGGTTGTCTGTTGTCTGGTTGTCTGGTTGTCTGTTGTCTGGTTGTCTGTTGTCTGGTTGTCTGTTGTCTGTTATCTGGTTGTCTGTTATCTGGCTGTCTGTTGTCTGTCTGTTGCTGCAGTAGAACACTACAGTAGAAACATCAGGACTTTATTCATTTTGACTGAATGTGACCCAGAAATGAGAATATAATAACTGAGGGACGGTTGTTGTTGTTGTTGTTGTTGTTGTTGTTGTTGTTGTTGTTGTTGTGACATCACATTTTATCTTATTGACAACGTCCCTGCTACAAAAAGACTAAATCCAATATAATATGATAAACCTTCAAACTGAAAGCCTCAACATGGAGCAGCGTTGAGGTTGTCTCAGACCTTCAGACTCAGCAGCAGTTTGAGTGATTCAACAGTTTCTAAGTGTTTCCAGTGACGTGGCAGATTGAGAAACCTAAATTATTACAACAACATGCTTGCAACGCAACATCACACCTAGAAAACCGCCGTGTTGGTAATAGCTGCAGGTGTTCAGACGAACCCGACACGGCGGCGTCAGCAGGACTCGAGGTTACCGATTCATTTGAAATGCATCTTTGACTTTGCAGGCTGAGACCCAGAAATGACAAAACGAGGTGACAGGCTGCTGACGCCACACTGAGCTTATCATGAATTCTGCTTATCATAATATAAAATGGTTTTGATATGATGACCTCGTCTGTTTTTATCCACCAGCGAGTAGAAAACTAGAAAACTGTAGACAGTGAGTTGATGAGGATGAGGATGATGATGCTCTGATGAAGGCCTCTGCCTGGTGACGTATAGATGAATGAACACACAGAGTGGTGATCAGATGATAACGTGATCATACGACCTGGTGATCAGATCCAGAATCAGTATTACACGCCTTCAAAAAGCTCCTTGTCTCCAACGGGGTATTGAGCCCTTTTCCTCGTCTCACAGGAAATTGAGTCTCCAAGGTGCTTCATCTCTCTTCCTTTATGCATTTCTTCTTCTACAGTTCAACAGCTGCAGTTTAGTTTTCAGTTCTGTGCTTGTAAGCAAGTACATTTGAAAAAAATATGCAGTATTTATTTATTTGTTGTTTTACTTGCTTTAATTGTGTTTTTTTCGTTGCACTTTTTTGCTTTTAATGAAAAGTATGGAAGAAATAAAACACATTATTATTAGTAGTAGTAGTAGTCCTATTATTGTTATTATTATTATTAGTCCTGGTAATAGTTACTATTAATAATAATTAATATTACTACTAGTAGTATTAGATTTATTACTATTACGTGACTTTTTAACCTTGTGTGTCCAGACTTCCTGCGGGAGGACACGCCGGTGGGAACGAGTTTCCTGCGAGCGGCGGCACACGACGACGACCTGGGGAGTAACGCGGTCATCAGCTACTCGCTGTCCAATCAGAAGCCGGCTTACCTGCACATCAACCCCAGCACCGGCTGGATCTACGTCAACCACCCCATCTCACAGGTCGGCTAGTCCTGACGTCCTGCTGACGGGGGGGCTGCTG
>JAXDDW010000061.1:1575000-1610000 GCA_034670385.1 Hoplostethus mediterraneus
GAAGGGGGGAGAGGAGGGAGGAAAGGAGGGAGGAGAGAGCAACAGAGAGAGAGACAGAAAAAGAGAGAGGGAAAAGTGAGAGGGAGGAAGGAGGGATGTTCAGGAGGAGGAAGAGAGGAGAGGGAGGAAGGAGGGATGCTGAGGAGGAGGAAGAGAGGAGAGGGAGGAAGGAGGGATGCTGAGGAGGAGGAAGAGAGGAGAGGGAGGAAGGAGGGATGCTGAGGAGGAGGGAGATGAGGGATAGAAAAAAATGAGTAAAAGTTCTTCACCAGGTTTGTGTAACAGTGTTTTAGTCAAGGTGCTGAGACTGACAGGACTCACCAGGGTGGGCGTGTCTCATCACATTGATTGACAGCTGAAAGAAGTGACTTTCAGCTTTTAATACAAAGATGAAATCACTATGGCAACCAACGTATCAGTCTGACGAGTGACATCAGTGCCAATCAATCACAATCCATCAATCAGTGGACCTACCATTCCTCCCATTGGTCAGGTCTCTCATTCCTTCTGTCTCTCTTTCAATTCAATAACTTTATTGACACGATTGTTCATCACAAACACTTTTGCTATAGTTGTTTACAAAAATACAAAATTTATACAATATGATAATACATAATCAATACCAGACAGGTCCAGCTGAGAACAGTCTCTTTCTCTCTCTCTCTCTCTCTCTCTCTCTCTCCTTGTTGATCCAAACCTAGACCGCCCTCCTCTCCTCCTCCTGTCCTCCTCATCCCTCCATCCTCTCCTCCTCCGCTGTGTTAATTGCAGAGAGGAGGAACTGTTGTTTTAAATTTAGCAGCGTTAATAAGGTCTGTTAATTACATTGTTAACGAGGTGGAGCCGTATGTGTGTGTGTGTGTGTGTGTGTGTGTGTGTGTGTGTGTGTGTGTGTGTGTGTAATGATCTCATCAACATCATCAGCCTACTTCCTCCCTGTTTCCTCTTCCTGTTGTGGACGAGCCGCCGGGCTGCTTTCTGCTTTCTACTGTAAATGTTTTGGTGAGAGAGAATTTCTTCCTATTGGCCGATTAGTAAAAAACTTTATTTGCATCAGATCAGGTGACGAAGCTTCACAGACACAGAACCAATAACACATAAAAACCCAGTTCTCCTCCCTGACCTGACAGGTACTGAAGAACTCATTTTATTTATTCATTATTAAAAATTAATTTAAAGTCATTAACGTCTCCCAGAGTTTCCCACCATTTAACAGGTGTGGAGTCACCGAACCACCAGTCTGGTTTCAGTGGAGAGTTTTTGTGTCCATGATGGTCTCAATGTTTTACAGGCTTTTCACCCAAAAGGATGAAACTCTGAGTGTTATTTTAGTGTCATTTTAAGGCGTAAAAATGGTTCAATTTAAACACAAAACATGGCTATAGACGACTTCCCTTACCTTACCTTACCTTACCTTACATTACATTACATTACATTACATTACATTACATTACATTACATCACATTACATTACATTACATTACATCACATTACATTACATTACAACATCTTACATACAAACGTACATTACAATACATCATTCAACATTGCATCACATTACATACATCACATTAATTACATTCATTACATTCATTACATACATACATTACATACATTACATACATACATACATTACATTACATACATGTCATACATTACATAACATCACAACATTACATCAAATTACATCAATTACATTACATTACATCTACAACATTACATTTAATGTACAGTCATTTATCAGACTCTTCATCCAAACGCGTTTACAATAGTGCATCAACATAGTAGAGAACTACTATCACAGAAATCGTGATCTCTTCCTCAAATCATCTCAAGATAACAAGGATCACAAGGTTTTTATTGGGATATGCACGAAAATCACAAAAAGCAAAAGTGGGAATGAAATTCTTTGCCTCTCCAGAGCAGAACAGTGTTGATTGGTAGAAGATCAATGTTACTGAGTATGGTAATTTACTGAAACTGGAATGCGATACCCTGTTGCTCTAACATGTTACTGTTTTCACTAGTGGTTACTTGAAAACACCAAATAAATGCAATGTTGTCCAGGTGATGAAACCTCTAATTTGCTTTTTTTTGCGTCATTTAAAAGGTTTGTGTCAAATTTGCTTGAAAACTGGATGGAACCGGTTTTTTCAGTGGAGAGTTTTTTTGTGTCCATAAGGTCTCAAGGGTTTTTACAGGGTTTTCACCCAAAAAAGGATGAAACTAGAGTGTTATTTTTAGTTCATTTTAAGGGTAAAACACAAAACAGGCAAGGCCTTTCCAAATTAAAACCCCTTAATCCAATCAAAATTTTTTCATTCTAAAACTTAATAACCATCACAACTTAAATTTAATTCGTTTTTCAGCTTTTTAAACCAAAACTTTCAAAGTGTTAACTTTAAAAGGGATTTAAAGCCCAAAAGGGGACCCTTCCCCTTGGAAAAAAATCAAGTTTTTTTTGTATATCAAAACTTTCCCGCAAAAGGGAATAAACTTTCCCTCCGCCTTTGAAAAGCACTTTTTCAAAAACATGGTTTTATCCAAAAACGGACATTATAGTTTGTTTCTTTTTTCCTGTGGAAAAAAAACCCAAAAAAAGGTCCTTTTTCGCCCCCATGGAAAGCTTCTATTTGCTTTTTTGCACTTTTAAAAGGTTTTTGAAAAGTTTGAAACTGGTAAGGTTACAATTAAATTTTGCGCACCCAAATGAAAACCCGGACACAATATGAGTGATTTTCCCCCCTTGATAAACCCAACCCCGGGGAAAACAAAACTGGGCCAGGGGGAAATAAACACCCCCCCCCCTTTGAAAGTTTTTTTTGGACCCAGGAACCAACAGGGCAAAAAGGGGGGTCGGCAGAAAGGCAAGGGGGGAAGGGTACAGGCAAGGGAAGGGAAGGTGTCTGAAAAACAGTTGCAGGCTGACTTTTGGCGAGATTAACCAAAAAAAAACCAAAAGAACGGGGGATAAAAGGGGGAAGAACAAACAAGGGGAACGACTGGGAGGGGTGGATGGGAAAGGGGGCGGTCAAGGGGGGCCGGAGAGGGAAGGAAGGCAGGGTGGAAGGCCGGGAGCGAAAAGGCATCCCGGGAAAGGGGGAGGGGGATGGGGAAAAAAGGAGCCGGGAACAGAAACCAAAAAAAGGGGCCAAACGGACGCGGGGAGACAAACGAGCTGGGGGGAAGGGAGGGAACCCCCCTTTTAAAGGGCCAGGGTTTGTGGGAGGAAGGCGGGGGTTTTAAAAACGGGAGGGGGAAAAGGGTTTAAGGAGGGCCCCGGGGAACCAGAGCCCCCCGGACCAAACCCCAAAGAAAAAAACAAAGGGGACCTGGTACCCCCCCCCCCGGGACGCCAGGGTTTCCCGGGACCTGGACCCGGGGTGGTTAAAATCGGGGGGGAGCGGGGTAGGAGGGCCCGGGGACCAGGATTTGGACAAAAAATGTCCACGGAGGGAGGGGGGGACTCCAGGAGGCCGGACGGTTGGGGGGTGGCCCCATTTGGGAAAAAAGGGGGGAGCGGGGGTTTGGGGGGAAAATAGGGGGAAGGGTTTAAGGGAACATAAAATGGGGTCCGGGGGGGGGGGAGCTGGGAAGCCGGGGTTGCTGGTTTTTCGTACGGCCCCGAAACGGGGGCATTTCCTCATCCCCCGGGAATCCTTACCCCGAACCAGTGCCCCCGGGGGATTTTCCTTCCTTTTTCCCTCAAAGGGAACAGGGGGAGCCCCCCAAACCCCCACTGCAAAGACTGCCGGGGGTACCGATCCCCTTTTGGGGAAAAAGGGGGGCGGCCCCAAGAGGGGAGGGAAAGGGGGAAAACCCCAAAAAGGGGGCTTCCCGGTTTTTTGGCGCTTCCACCCAGGGAACTGGGAGCTCAGGGGGGAGGTTTGGCGGAGGCGTTTGCAAGTTTGCAGCCCCCATCTCCGGGTTTGGCACCTGATTCCCCGTTAGTCTGAGGAGGGAACCTGAAGAAGGCTGAGGGGGCGCCCAGGCCTTACAGAATGCTTTCCATACCTGGGAGGTGAACTGGGGTCCCCGATCAGAGACGATGTCGGCGGGGATGCCGTGGAGGCGGAAGACGTGGTATACCATGAGGTCAGCGGTCTCCCCGGCCGATGGCAGCTTGGTGAGAGGGATGAAGTGGGCGGCTTTAGAGAAACGGTCGATGATAGTGAGGATGGTGGTCATACCTTTGGACGGAGGGAGGCCGGTGACGAAGTCTAAGGCGATGTGGGACCAAGGACGGGTGGGTACAGGCAGGGGGCGGAGCAACCCGGCGCAAGGCTTATTGGAGACCTTGTTCCGGGCACAGACCGAACATGCTGAGACGAAGTCCCGGGTGTCAGCGTCTATAGATGGCCACCAGAAGTGCTGGCGGAGGAAGGCGAGCGTCCGGGAGATGCCGGGATGACAGGTGAGTCGGGTGGAGTGAGCCCACTGGAGCACCTGGGAACGGACAGGGTCAGGGACAAACAGCCGGTTAGGTGGACCATTACCTGGGTCGGGTTGTAGTGCCTGGGCCTGTCTAATCCGAGCCTCGATCTCCCAGGTGACGGCGGCGATGAAACAGGAGGGTGGTAGGATGGGCTCCGGATCCGCATTGTCCTCCCCTGCAGCGTAGACACGGGACAGGGCGTCGGGCTTGAGGTTGCGAGAGCCTGGGCGGTAGGATAAGGTGAAGTTAAAACGACCCAGGAATAGCGCCCAACGGGACTGGCGTGGGTTCAGACGCTTTGCCGTCTGAAGGTAGGTGAGGTTGCGGTGGTCAGTCCAAACTATGAAGGGCTGAGCAGCTCCCTCCAGCCAGTGACGCCACTCCTCCAGGGCCCAGACGACGGCGAGGAGCTCCCGGTTCCCCACATCATAATTCCTCTCCGCGGGTGACAGCTTGCGGGAGAAGAAGGCACAGGGATGCAGCTTGCTGTCGGCCGGAGATCTCTGTGAGAGCACCGCCCCAGCCCCGGTCTCCGAAGCATCCACCTCCACAACGAACTGTAAGGTGGGATCAGGCTGGATGAGGACAGGAGCAGAGCTGAAACGGCGCTTAAGCTCTCCGAGAGCCGTCTCCGCCTCCGGGGTCCAGCGGAACTGAATGGAGGTAGAGGTGAGGGCCGTGAGTGGGGCTGCGACGTGGCTATAGTTCCTGATAAACCTCCTATAGAAATTGGCGAACCCCAGGAATCGCTGCAGTTGTCTCCGGTTGGTGGGCGTCGGCCACTCTGCCACGGCGGAAACCTTGGCCGGATCCATGCTGACCTGGTCTTGGGCGATGATGTAGCCCAGGAAAGACACCCTGGGGACGTGGAATTCGCACTTCTCAGCCTTTACGAAGAGCCTATTCTCCAGAAGGCGCTGGAGTACCTGGCGGACGTGTTGCTCATGCTCGGTGGGGTTCTGGGAGAAGATGAGGATGTCGTCTATGTACACGAACACGAACCGATTGAGCATATCCCGGAGCACATCGTTCACCAAGGCCTGGAAGACCGCAGGGGCGTTGGTCAGCCCGAACGGCATCACCTGGTACTCGAAGTGCCCCAGTGGTGTGTTGAACGCTGTCTTCCACTCGTCTCCCTCCCGGATGCGGACGAGGTGGTAGGCGTTGCGCAAGTCCAGTTTCGTGAAGACAGTGGCCCCCTGGAGGGGAATAAAAGCAGAGCTGATTAACGGCAGCGGATACTTGTTCTTAACCGTTATATTGTTCATGCCCCGGAAATCAATACACGGCCGCAGGGTCCCGTCCTTCTTCCCCACGAAGAAGAACCCTGCGCCGACTGGAGAGGAGGAGGGACGGATGAAGCCTGCGGCCAGGGAGTCCCGGATGTAGACCTCCATAGCCTCGCGCTCAGGTCTGGAAAGGTTGTAGAGGCGGCCACTGGGAAGGGAGGCACCCGGGAGGAGGTCAATGGCACAATCGTAAGGCCGGTGCGACGGCAAGGACACCGCGTGCTGTTTGCTAAAAACCGAAGCCAGGTCATGGTAAACCTCTGGGACAGAGGACAGTTCAGCAGGCTCCGGCAAGGACGGTGTCCTGGCGTGAGCTGGAGCAGGGGCAGAAAGCAAACAATTAGACAGACAATAATCACTCCAGGAGGAGATCTGACCTGTGACCCAGTCAACGTTTGGGTTGTGGCGTCGGAGCCATGGAAAGCCCAGCACCAGCGGGGAGTGAGCGCCGTTCAGGATGTGAAATCTGATGGTCTCCTGGTGATTCCCGGAGAGCCGCAGCCCCACAGGGACAGTCTGGTGGGTGATCCGGCCAATAGATGCCCCGTTGAGGGCCTTAGCCTCCAGGGGAAACTCCAGAGGCTCGGTGTCGATGCCCAACTGTTCAGCGAGAACGCGGTCTAAAAAGCTCTCATCCGCTCCAGAATCGATGAGGGCTGGGTAGGTCAGGGACTGGCCGCGCCACACTAGAGTGGCCTTGACTTGGGGACGTGAGAGAGAAGCTCCTGCTGCCCCGGCTCGCCAGTATCTCTCTCCCTACTGACGAGCCGGCACTTTTACTGGTCGGAGCGGACATGCAGATACAAGGTGTCCCATCTCACCACAATAGAGGCATGCCCCCACGCTAATCCGGTGAGCCCGCTCCCTGGGGGTTAGGCGAGCCCTGCCCAGCTGCATGGGTTCGGGTTCTGGGTGAGGTTCGGCGACTCCCAACGGCGGACGAAGAGGAGGAGAGGAAGCCGCTCTTCGTGAGCGCCGTCCCTGTAGCCGGTTGTCCAGCTGAATGGAAAGGGAGACCAGGGACCGGAAATCGGTCGGTTCATCACGGGCGGCGATCTCATTCTGGAGGTGTTCGGCCAACCCGTTTAAAAATGTTCCCCGTAGTGCCCGATCCCCCCATCCAGCATCTGCTGCTAGGGTCTTAAACTCCACGGAGTAATCCGCTGCACTACGGCCTCCTTGGCGGAGGTTAGTCAACCGTCTATCGGCGTCTCCCCAGTGGTCAGGGTGATCGAACACATCCTTGAACTCGGAGATAAAAGTATTAAAAGACAGGGAGTCATTGATCATGTGGGAATAGGCGGCCTCAGCCCATGCCAGGGCCTGGCCTCTCAGCAAGCCAATGACGTAGCGTACCTTAGAGGGATCGGTGGGGAACGTCTGTGGCCGCTGGAGAAACACCAAGGAGCACTGCAGGACAAAACCTCGGCACTTCCTGGTCTCCCCAGAGAAAGGCTCGGGGTCCGGAGCGTAGGACTCCCGGGACGGAGGAGATATCGGAGGCGGGCTCGGAATGACTGGAGCAGGGGCTGGTGGCATAAGGTGAGTGGTTAGGAGTTGTACCTGGTGTGCCAGCTGGGAGATTTGGCTGCTCATGGCCTGGCTGCTCTCAGATAGGCCCCGGAGGACCTGCTCATGATGTCCGAGAAATTCTCCCTGGCTGGCGATCGCCTTCCGAAGCGCGGCAGGCTCTGATTCCGGGTCTGCTGGGTCCATGCTTTGGGCCAGATCGTACTGTTATGGTTACGATCGAGTTCAGGACCCAAATGCAGAAAACCCGGACACAGAGACGAAGGTTGAGGTGAACTGGTTTACTGGTGAGATACGAACAAACAAGCAGGGGAGACAGACTGGTGCAGGCGTGGATGTGGAGACAGGCAGGCAGGATGACAAGCGGGGAGCCAGGAGACGGACAGGCAGGCAGGCAGGGGGTACAGGCAAGGAACCAGGAGACAGACGGGCAGGCAGGGTAACAGGCAAGGGAACCGGGAAGGAGGCTGGATCTGGGTAGGAAAACAAGGTTTAGACAGGCAAAGGGAACTTTGAGATTAATCCACAAAGCGGCCGAGAACGAGACTGACGGGGCAGTACAAACGACGATCTGGCGATGAGTGGATGGAAAGCCGGGGTTCTTAAGCTGCAGGGTTGATGGGTTGATGGAAGGCAGGTGTGTGGGGTAGAGCAGGTGATGGGGATGAGTGGTTGATGATGGGAGGAGCCGGAACCAGGAGCCACACCCGTCGACACACAGACAGACAGAGACAAACAGGAAGAAACTAGTAGGCAGGGGAGGAGGACCTGACACTGACTGGATCATGTAGCAGCTAATGGACACACACACACACACACACACACTCTCACACACACACATACATACACACAGATATACATGCACGATCACACACACATACACACTCATACTCATATTCTCGTTAGTTCACACAGATACACACACACACACCCTAGAGCTCACCTATTTCTGAGTGAATCACACACACACACATGCACATACATACACACATTCATAGACAAACACACACTCACTAATAGAGACACACACTCACAAAGAACTCAAGCACAGACACACACACACACACACACTTGCTCTCTTACACAGACATGCACACACACACACACACACACACACAAATACATCGACATACACTCTTGTAAAAGACACATGCGTACACACGCACACACACACACACCCCCTGGAGGTCACCTATTTCTGAGTGGATAATAAGACAGTGATTATCTCTCTCTCTCTTTTTCATCTCTATTTTCTGAAAATCGTTTTTTTCTGTCTCCAGTTCTACTGGGATGGATTGAATAGTAAAGCGTCATCACATTCTACATGAAATAATGTGTTAAAAGCAAAACTATTTATACTCAGGATGTGATGCTGCGTTCAGGTCATGCGGGAATAACCGTCGTCGTGGTTTCGCGGTTAAAAGTAACGACTTGGAAGAGTTCACGTTCACACATTCAAACTGGTTGCCATGGTTATAGTTTTCTGTAGACTTTGGATGCCCTTGATCAACTTTTTCACACTTAACACATGAAATTAGTGACGATGCATTTGAGTTCATGTTTTTCAGCAAACCAAATGTGATTATATTATGATTATAAAATGACATATGTGCTGAAATTTGTGAAAGCTGAGATGAATTTTGTAGGAGGAAGCTTGTATCTACCATCAATCCCCACAACACTTTTCTCATCCATCCTGAATTTTCTAGATGGACACGATCACTTCTTTCCTCTACCGAAGCTTCTTAAGTTTGTCCTCTGTGCTCTCCGTAGCTTCATTAGCATTAGGGGTTTTAATGAATGCTAATGCTGCAATTTGATTGGTTAACAACAGATAATTGCAGCCAGTCACAGAGGTCTGTAGATAATAGTTGCCAGGCGTAACAGCAACGTTTTAACGGTTTCTCTCAACCAATCAGAATTAGTGAATTTTCTAAATGGCACTAATTAATAATAATTGCAGCCTAGAGGAAGTAAAAAGATGGGGAATGGGAAGTATCAATCCCATCATGCTCTGCTGCTGCTGGTGTTGGGGGAGGGGGGGCGTGTTAATGAGGTGATCTACAGGATGTTAGACAGATTTGTGTTTCCTCAGCAGATCATCAGGGTTAATTATTGAAGCAGAGAAACACACACATGAATATTTCAACATTACAGATTCACATTGTTTCTTTACTGAAAAGCAAAAAGGGGGTCTGGAAGTGTGTGTGTGTGTGTGTGTGTGTGTGTGTGTGTGTGTGTGTGTGTATTACAGGGACCCAATGGGGACTCAGAGGTCTTGCTAACATGCTAAGTGGCTAGTAGAGACAGAGAGAGAGGAGAGCGAGGGGGGCGACCGAGCTCCTCTGGTAATTGGGAGAGCGAGGTCTGAGAGCGTTTCGGTGTTCCGGCTGGTCAGGTGACTCGGCTGACAGCGTTTCTCACTCAGCGTCGGTGTAACACATTAGCTGACATCGCCGCCGGGAAACTCTTTCTCATCGTTTCCAATGGAAAAGTTGTTGCTCCGAGTTTATATTTGAACTGAGGCCGTAACCAGCTCTTCCCACATTGCTAAAAACACTGCTTACCCAGCCCGGTCTCAGGAAATTTTGTGAAATGTGCACAATGTCTTAAAATGCAGATACCGCTCTCCGTTCTCCGTGTGGTTCAACAACAAGCGTTCAAAGGTTTTCCTCTATCCAGCGGCGTCTTGATTTTCCAGTGTGTCCTATTTGATATAATAGGGGACCCAGAGTGGCGCCATGTTGCACACCGGTCCTGTCCCAATGTCTGAGGCTGCTGTTGTGTTACTGTTTCTCTCTCTACGCTCTACGCTTCCTTAGACATCACAAATGTGCCATGTCATGAAGTCAGAGGGGTTTTACTGTTATGTGTGTGTGTGTGTGTGTGTGTGTGTGTGTGTGTGTGTGTGTGTGTGTGAGAGAGAGAGAGAGAGAGAGAGAGTGTGATAAGTGCCTATTTACAGTCCGCTCCTCCAGGATTTGATTTTGTTGTATGTTGGATTATTGTGACCAAACATTCTGGAGTTTGAAGCTTTGTCAGGAAAGTCTGATGCAATTTGTTGGGTTTTAGGCGTGTGTGTGTGTGTGTGTGTGTGTGTGTGTGTGTGTGTGTGTGTGTGTGTGTGTGTGTGTACGTGCGCGTGTGTGATGAAGTAGTGAAGTGCTTTCATTCAGCCGTGAAAAATAAAATCCTTCCTGGCAAGGTTGGTCAGGAAGGACAAGGGTCTTAAAAGCTCACACACACACACACACACACACACACACACACACACACACACACACACACACACATACACACACCATAAGGCCAAGGTCTGGCCAAGAGAACATTAGTCTTAAAAGCTCTTAAAAACACACACACACACACACACACACACACACACACATATATATATATACACACTTGCACGCTTGCAATCTCAGATACATCTACACATGTGCACTAACACACAACCACACACTCATACACATTCACATAGAAACACACAGAAACCTAAAACACACGACCAGATTACTTCGATTAATCAGATTACATCACAAATCACCACAGCTGTGATATCTGTCAACATGACATTTCTCATTGTCCTGCAGGCCTGCTGTGGTTTGACCTTTACAGAGTCACAAAGGGAGAAGCACCATTTACACACACACACACACACACACACACACACACACACACACACACACACACATATATATATATACACACTTGCACGCTTGCAATCTCAGATACATCTACACATGTGCACTAACACACAACCACACACTCATACACATTCACATAGAAACACACAGAAACCTAAAACACACGACCAGATTACTTCGATTAATCAGATTACATCACAAATCACCACAGCTGTGATATCTGTCAACATGACATTTCTCATTGTCCTGCAGGCCTGCTGTGGTTTGACCTTTACAGAGTCACAAAGGGAGAAGCACCATTTACACACACACACACACACACACACACACACACACACACACACACACACACACACACACATTCTTGCGTGTCATCTGGAGTATCTCGAGTCACAAGCTGGTTCCCAGTAATTTCCGAAGTCATAACTCATCAAATTCAAGTCAGACTCGAGTCTCAGTCGTAGTGATGTAACTCCACACCTCATTTAACACAAACAAACACACTCTTTCCCAGTCAGCCTCTTCCTGTTCAGTCTCAGCTTCTCTCTCTGTTGTCGTTTTTCCACCTCAGGAACCTGAAAACGTTTGGGTACTTTTTTGAGCGGGAACCTTTTTCCCACAGCGCCAAAGTACCGGGGGGGTTATGCCAACTAGGCGTATGTTTGCTACCGGTATTGAACAAGCACGGTGGTTGGCAGACTTGACATTTTTTGCGTAGCTTGTATTGACCAATCTGCGTTGTTCAGTACTGCAACTCCAGCCCAATGGTTCCTGGTCCCCCAAAAAGTACTACCTCACTAGCAGGAACCTTTTTTGGGGCTAGTTCCCCCTGTGGGAAAGGTCAAAGTTCCTTGAACTAAGTACCAATAGTATTAAGTTCCTGTATAGTTCCTGGTGAGTTCCTGTATAGTTCCTGTATAGTTCCTGAATAGTTCCTGGATAGTTCCTGTATAGTTCCTGGAGAGTTCCTGTATAGTTCCTGTATAGTTCCTGGAGAGTTCCTGGATAGTTCCTGTATAGTTCCTGTATAGTTCCTGGAGAGTTCCTGGAGAGTTCCTGTATAGTTCCTGGATAGTTCCTGTATAGTTCCTGTATAGTTCCTGTATAGTTCCTGGAGAGTTCCTGGAGAGTTCCTGTATAGTTCCTGGAGAGTTCCTGGATAGTTCCTGTATAGTTCCTGTATAGTTCCTGTATAGTTCCTGGAGAGTTCCTGTATAGTTCCTGGATTGTTCCTGTATAGTTCCTGCGGTGGAAAAACAACTTATCTGAATCCACTCAGCATTCAGCAGACTATTCCCTCTCGTCTTGTCCATAGAAGGACTGAACCGAAACTTTGGCTCCTGAAATGTTGGATTCTTGGAAGAGGCAGGCTCTGAAATGCAGTTGTGTATTTTACAGTGTCATTTTAGTTTTTTAGCACCACTGGAGCCGTTAGAGAGACAAATAACTTTGCTGCTGCCAGCAGACAGCTGTGTAATAACATGACTTCACTCTGAGCTGGGACGGTCTCATTCTTTGGCTTGGATTGTTGATGGATCAATATGATGGTTATGGTTTCATAGATGGAGGTGAATCTTTTGGTTGTCCCGTTGGTCAACACATGAGAACATAGACATCAAAATCATCCACATGTCCCCGGTAGATCATTGCTTCAATTTTGGACCAGTTGTGGTTCTGACATGGACCTCCTGCACATCGCTGTTGTTGAGATGTTATTTACTTACTGGTGTCATCACTGTTAGCTTGAACTAGTCTTGCCGTTCTCCTCTGTCATCAACAAGGACTGCAGCTGACGTTGATGATGGGGGGTCGGCTGTTCCTGAAATGCTGAAACCGATGCTGTTTCCATAAATGGGGAGTTGTTCCTAATAAAGTGGCAACTGAGTGTATATTCTATATATTGTGATAGTGTTTACTGATGCAATGGCCCAATTTCCCCACAGAGACCATTAATGTTTCATTGTCTTTATTGAGAATTTTCTCTGAAAGGACTTTTATTGTGTAGGAAACCCATTCTCTTCATATAGAGAAAGAGAGAGGAGTGCAAATGCGTCCGACTCTTCCTGACCGGTCAGAGGGAGGCAGGAGGGAGGAGGGGGACGTCGATAACAGTGACACCGTGTCTGTGAAATCTCATTGGTCAGACCCCCGCGGTCTCCAGCTGTGCGTGACGCTGATATACTTCCCCGTGTCATTTCCTGTCACTTTGCTTTCTCTCCATGTCGGCTGCTTCTTCTCGCTGGGAAAGAAATTGAATTGAGAAAAACTGTGGAGCTTTGAATCAGAGGCAGCGAGACACACACACACACACACACACACACACACACACACACACACACACACACACACACACACACACACACACACAGTAGCCGACAGGTTAGAGAGGCAGGTCTGTGACTGAAAGGTTGCCAGTTTGAGTCCCTGGAAAGTGAATTGTAGGGGGGGAGTGAATGGGAAGCTCTCTCACTCTCCCTCACTAATTACCAAAGTGCCCTTGAGCAGGTCAGTAGACTGGAGCTGAAGACCTCTAACCGCCCCGCCCCCCTCTTCCTCTCTCCGTCAGACCATCAAGGCGACGTCGCCCCTCGGTGACCCCAGGGTGACCTACAACCTGGAGGAGGGTCAGGTGCCGGAGACCAACATGCCGGTTCGCTTCTACATCAAGCCGAACCGGGCGGACGGCTCGGCGTCCATCCTGGTGGCGGAGAACCTGGACTACGAGACCACGCGCTTCTTCACGCTGAGGGTTCGAGTCCAGAACGTCGCCGCCGTGCCGCTGGCCTCGTTCACCACCGTCTACGTCAACGTTACAGGTGAGGGGGAGGGGGGGGGGCGAGGGAGTGGGTAACAGGGCGTTGATGGTCGCCCTCGTCTGACCGATTGTGGGCGGGGCCAGAGGCGCCGACTCCGATGTCGTTTTGCTGCTCTGGTGTTTCCTTTCATAACGTTTCATAGTTTTAACAAATGAACTCAGACAGACAGCTGATTGGTTGGACTGATCTGATCTACCAGCGATGGATCAACGTTCTCCAAGCGTCGTTTGAGACATTTATTCCTTTCAAATAAAAGTTGTAGAGAACCGAGAAGCTTTGAATGTCTGGAATCTCATCCTTCTTCAACTTGCCAGTCAGAACTATTGATCATGAAACTAAATCACATCAGTAGGGAAACAGAAATCTGATTGGCTGTTGACGGCAGATGACAGTGAGAAGCTCAGCCAATGGGGATTGTTGAGCGTTGGACTTCTGGTGACTTGGTGACGAACGCTCAGTGAGTGGGAGACTGAATGAGTAAACTAGTGATTGATTGGTTGATTGATTGAGTGACTGAGTGAGACCGGCCGGCTGGTTCCTGTGCTCGTGTCTGTATATACAGCGGCAGCTTACTGCACCACATCATACACAACTATTCCCTCAACCTGTGTGACTCATGGAAACAGAAACACCAGCGGGGGAACTTGAAGGAAAGGAAAGATCAGGGGACGACAGAAGCTCAGCCTTAATGAGCGACAGAGCCGGCAGACGACAAAGAGAACGAGGGAAAACAGTAATGAAGAGCAGAGCGCATCCCTGGTCGTCTGCGGCAGTAAACAACCACGACTAGCGGCATTAGCTGCACGCCGCCTCATTTAACATGGCTCCTTCCTCAACCAGCTTCTCTAGGTGGGTGAGGGTACGGAGGAGGAAATGCTTCCCCTCTTTGATTGGTTTTGAAAAAACCCACATTCAGCAGCGTAATTGGCTTAGCGGCTTGAAACTAAACTGACAAGCTGCTTTGTCTCGTTCTTCCGGGGGTTTTGAGGATAAACCCTCAGTAAGAACTATTTTCATTAAGGAGAGACTCTGAGGTGAGAGAAACTTTTTGATTGACTTCATCGGTCTAAGAGTTTCTTTCTTTCTTTCCTTTTTTCACCAGACGTGAACGACAACGTCCCGTTCTTCCTGTCGTCGACCTACGAGGCCACGGTTCCCGAGGGTGCCGAGGTCGGGACGTCGGTGGCCCAGGTGTCGGCCACAGACCTGGACTCTGGACTCCACGGCCTGGTGAGGAGGACCGGACACTCTGGAGGATTGGAGTAGTTTTTTTTAGCTTAATCTATATTATATGTGTAATATTGGAACTTCCTAAATTCAGAACAAAAGCGATAGTGCCAGAAAATGGTTCTTTAGGCTTGTACCATAGCAGAACCCTTCACGGTTTATGTATTAAATGTTCCACATCAACAAAAGAACATTTTAAGAATCACACTGGTTCTCGATTTTATTCTAACAAATCAGAGCTTTTTCTGAGTTGCTACAGTTCTATATAGAACCACTGACCGCCAAAGAACCTGGAAGAACTCTGGAAGAACCCTGGAAGAACCCTGGAAGAACCCTGGAAGAACCCTGGAAGAACCCTGGAAGAATGTATAGAATTGATGAAACTGATGATACAGTTTTCTCGTTTTTTAGGTGGATAGTTAGTTAGTTAGTTAGTTAGTTAGTTAGTTAGTTAGTTAGTTAGTTAGTTAGTTAAAGAACCCTTTAACAGGTCGTTGCAACAGTAAAAATAAAATAGAAAACAAGCAATTATACCATGAAAGAAATAAAAATAGAATAGAAACAGTTTCTAAAGGCATTGTGTCTGTGAGGACTCTGTATGAATTCCTTCTTCTCCTTCTCCTTCTTCTTCTTCTTCTCCTTCTTCTTCTCCTCCTCTGCAGATCAACTATGTGATCCTGCGGGACGAGAGCGGAGACTCTCAGTTCTTCAGCATCAACTCGTACAGCGGAGTCATCCTCACCCGGGCCTCCTTCGACCGCGAGCAGAAGGCCTCCTACCTGATCGAGGTCCAGTCGCAGGACGGCTCCGAGTCGTCCCGGCCCGGGCAGCAGGGACAGCCCAACACCGGTAGGACACACACACACACACACACACACACACACACACACACACACACACACACACAAAACCACTGACCCCACCAGCTTCCTCTCCATTAGCGGACCAGTGCAGCCAATCAGAGCGGTCCCCATCAGCTGACCTTCCTCTCTCGGTGCTTCCAGACCGTCTCCATTCATTAACGCGTCGTTAGCATCGCGCTAATGGAACAGGCTAATAGCCAATCGGGGTTTTGGGTCGATAAAACCTCCCACACAAGGTGCAGCTAAAGGACGACGGCCTGACCTGCGTCCCGCCGCCGAGCTGTTTCCTCCTCGTGCTGCTGCTTCACTTTGGGCTAACAGGAGTATTATCTATCATTGGAAAGCTCTTGTTCAGCTCCGTCTGGTCAAAAGAGCACATGGATCATCATCGACTAAATTAAAACGAAGAGGAAAAAATTTAATTTGGTGCCAAAGGGCCGAACTGCCGTTACGCCGCTGCACCGAACGAAACATTATATTGATCTGCATTTACGCAGCGATGCATCAGTTATGCTGCAATGTGTTCAGGTCAGGTTGACTGATGCTGGTGAAGGTAGTAGCCCTAATACTGCCTCAGCTGGTAGGTCACATGACTCAGCCGCCATGTTGACGTGATGCGTGATATCAGATAGCAGAGTCTTTATTGTGACATGATTGGTCAGTAACCTCCCCCCCTCTGTGATTGGCCGGTAACCTCCCCCCCTCTGTGATTGGTCGGTAACCTCCCCCCCTCTGCTCCAGACACGGCGTACGTCAGGATCTTCGTCACCGACGTCAACGACAACGCCCCGGCGTTCGCCCAACCGGTGTACGAGGTGAGCGTGGAGGAGGACAAGGAGGTGGGCTTCGTCCTCATCACTGTCACCGCCAACGACGAAGACGAAGGTGAGTCACGGCGACGGCTGTTGCCTTGGAAACAATGTCTCAGCTGTTTTCCATCCGCTTGGACTGGACAATTTTTTGGTGACTGTATTTTAGAATGTTTATCCCACTGTGACTGAACGACGGCTGACCGACAACCGTCTCGACAAAGTTCATGGCATAAACTTGACTGGTAACCATGGCAACACCGGAAAAAAACGGAAATACAAGTCGTGTGTCTGAGAATCAGATTTGGTGCCACATACCAACGTGGTCTGGACGACTCCGGAGACTTGGACTGTCATGCGTCTACCTGCAGCCTGAGGCGGTCCATCAACAGGCTGACTCTGGATCAGCCTGGCATCCTGCTGCAGGTCAGACCAGGTCCAGGTCCAGGTCCAGGTCCAGGTCCAGGTCCATCCTGTGACTTGGTCATGAAGGGTCACATGGGATCACTACTGTGTAGCAGCAGGTTCTGATGTGGTTGTGAAGCATCACTGAAGTTTAGGCGTTGAAATGAGCTGATCAATCAATAATCAATCATCAATAAATGTGGTGAGTTGAGTGAGTGAGTTGGTGAGTTGGTTCTGATTGATGCTTAGTGTTGGGAGCTTCTGTCTTGAGAGGGAATCTGCATGAGACCATCAGTTACACACACACACACACACACACACACACACACACACACACACAAAACTACATTCATCTTTGGGAAGAAGAGAGAAAAAGATCTCTCTCTCTCTCTCTCTCTCCATATTTCTCTTCCTGTCTCACCCATTCTCTCTCTCTCTTTCGCTCTCTCCTGTTTTGACTTCCTCTCTTTCCTCTCTTAGACTCCCTCTCTCTCTCTGTTTCTTTATCTCTCCCTCTCTTTCCTTCTCTCTTCATCTTTCTATCTCCTAGTCTTTTCCCTCCATTTGTCCCCATCGCTCTTTCTTTCTCCTCTCATCTCTTTCTCCATTTCTCTCTCTCTTCTCCTTCTCTCTCCCCCTCTCCATCTTTCTCCTCCTCTCTCATCTCTGCTTTTGTTCTTTTCTCTCTTCCTCTCTTTTTCATCATCCTGTCAGTCTCTTCCATCTCTTTTCTTCTATTCTATATATTCTATTCTATCTCTTCTATTCTGTTCTATTCTATTCTATTCTATTCTATTCTATCTCTTCTCTTCTATTCTCTTCTGTTCTATTCTATCTCTTCTCTTCTATTCTATCTCTTCTCTATTCTATCTCTTCTCTTCTATTCTGTTCTATTCTGTCTCTTCTCTTCTATTCTATCTCTTCTCTATTCTATCTCTTCTCTTCTATTCTGTTCTATTCTATCTCTTCTCTTCTCTGTCAGCTTGTTAGCAGCCTCCTGCTCCCTGGAGGTCGTCATTTGATGTTTGTTTGTTTGTTCCTCTTCCTCTTCCTCCTCCTCAGAGCCAATCAGCAGCAACAACAAAACCGCCGCGCTCCGTCTCGGTGAATCTGCTGAGGCTCTCCGGTGAGAGGAAGTCTTGAACCCTGGTGAATTCTGGGATCTGAACTCACGGCCTCGAACGAGTCGAACACAGTTAAATAAAGTATTTGAGTTCAATTCAGTTTTAGAGGACTGAAGAGTTTAGAAGGTCTGAGGAACCACAACCAGAACCACAACCAGAACCACAACCAGAACCACAACCAGAACCAGAATCAGTCCAGCCTTCAGACCAGATTCTGATTCAGTCTTAAACTCTCATATTTCTCTTTTTATTGTTAACCTTGATTATCCAGCCTATTCTGTTCTTTCTTATTGTGACACTTCCTGGTTTGTTGTGATTGGACGGCTGGCCCAGTGCAGCTTGTCTAGGTTTAGTAGTGATCCCCCAGACAGATCCCAGATCCTGGGAGGGTTGGAAACAACAAGATGCTGAATCTGGATTAAGAAGTGCTAAGATAGCAAACTATTGCAAACAGATCCGCCCTAACCCCAGTCTGACACCCCCCTGCCCCCCCCCCCCCCACCCCCGGTAGGCAGGTAGCGCCTCAGTGAAGAGATTAGCTAAAACAAGACACCATCCCTGCTGAGTCAGCACTGTGTGTGTGTGTGTGTGTGTGTGTGTGTGTGTGTGTGTGTGTGTGTGTGTGTGTCTTCCTCCTGGCATCACCTCATTTTTACCACATACTGAGTAACAGAAAATGCTCTTCCCTAATATTTTTTTCGTTAATGTTATAATTATTATTATTATTATTACTGTTATTATTACTATTCTTGTTATTATTATATTACTATTGTTATTATTATATTACTATTGTTATTATTATATTACTATTATTATTATTATGATTATTGTTATAATTATTATTATTATTATTATTGTTATAATAATAATTATTATTATTACTATTATTATTATTATTATTATTATTACTACTATTATTACTATTATTTTATTACTATTGTTATTATTATTATTGGTACATTTGAGTCTATTTTCTGCAGTTTTATTATTACGTTAATGGAACATTACAACATTAACAGTTGTCATTAACACTGTAAATGCATTAGTTTGCTTGACCTCCAATGCAGTGTGTGTGTGTGTGTGCGTGTGTGTGCGTGTGTGTGAGTGTGTGTGAGAGAGTGTGTGTGTGTGTGTGTGTGCGTGTGTGCGTGTGTGTGTGTGTGTGAGAGAGTGTGTGTGTGTGTGTGTGTGCGTGTGTGTGTGTGTGTGAGAGAGTGTGTGTGTGTGTCTGTGTGTGTGTGAGTGTCCATCCTGTAATTGTGTTTGCTTGACCTCTGGTTTATATCTGGACAAAAGGTCACCAGTACTTCAATACCTGTCAGCATCAACAAACTACGGTCATAACATAGATCTCACACACACACACACACACACACACACACACACACACACACAGCAAGGTGACAGGTTGTTAATGTGGGCCCAAGGGCGTCGGCAGCCGTCTCGTGTAGAGGACCTGTGATGTCATCACTCTGCTTCACCGCTCAATATCGATCAGATTGAACCTGAAACCTGTCAGAGGTGGAGATGTTACGCTAGGCTAGTTAACAGTACAGGAAGTTCAGACGACCAATCAGGAGCCTGTTTGATACAGAGCCATTGCTGTGCTTCGATGTGATTGGCTGACAGTCAGAGAGAGGGTACGGTGGCCAGCAGGGACAGTAAAGACCAAAGACTGAACACAACGAGTCAAGGTACTGGTCCCTTACTGACGCCTTATACTGCGTTATAATGCAGCATACAGTCCTGATGAACCCAGAGGAAAGAGTCCCTTCATATTCAGACATCTGCATCAAATAGGACCTAACACACACACACACACAGTCTCTCTCACACACACACACACACACACACACACACACACACACACACAGTCTCTCACACACACACACACACACACACACACACACACACACACACACACACACACACACTCTCTCCATCCCCTCCTTCCTTCCAGACACGTCAAGCGTCTCTTTTGCCGTGAAATTCCATCATTTTCCATCCCGACTGGAGCTCTGCTGTGGGTTGGAGCAATTAGGGGGGTTGGAGGGTAAGAGGGGGGGGGGGGGGGGGGGGGGGGTAGTCAGGAGAACCGAGGGGTAAATTTCCACGGACCCCCTCGTCCTCGGCGTCTATCCCCCCTCCAGAGCTGATTAGCCGCAGCAGCTCGAGTCGCCGGCCGCTGCCAGGATCCTGTTTCGTCCTCCGAGTGGAAAATGTGCCGAACGAAGGAACTCTGGTAATGAGATCAAGAGGTTTACGTTCTGCTGAGTCGCCGTTTCAGCGCCGAGTCGCCCCGGGGGTCCAGGCAACACACACCGCCGTCTGGGGTCCCGATAACGAGGTGTGTGTGTGTGTGTGTGTATAATACCACATCTTAAATTCATAACAACAGCGGTGGTGTAGCTGCAGGTAGAGCAGCGCGGCGGCGCTAGCGGTTAGCCGGCCGCGTGACCAGAAGGTTGCCGGTTTGAAACCCGAAACCCGGCTGCGAAAATCTGGGTGCCTCCTGATTACCGTGGTAACTAACTAGTCTACTAACTAGTATACCAACCAGTACACCAACAGTATACAGTTTATTCACTTCCTGGTTACCGTGGTAACCAACCAGTACAACAACCAGTACACTAACAAGTATAGTAACTTGTACAGTATACAGTTTATTCACTTCCTGGTTACCGTGGTAACCAACCAGTACAACAACCAGTACACTAACAAGTATAGTAACTTGTACAGCATATAGTTTATTCATGTCCTGGTCACCGTGGTAACTAACTAGTATTCTAATTAGTACACTTACTAATATTGGGTACATTCACCACTTGGTCAGTAGTAAACTAACTAGTAAATTAAATGATAAACTAGGAAACTGACTTGGATAGTGACTTGTGCAGCATCCAGTAAACTAACTAGTATACCAGCTAGTGTTCATTGGTTAATCCGTCGCTGATCTGCTGAGCTAGTTTAGTGAAACTTGGGGGAGTGATGCATCTCACCTCCACGTCGCAGCGTTTTTAAAATGACACTGATTGGCCCAAGGGGGGCGCTACAGCTTCAGGTCAACGGTGACTGATTGGCCCAGAGGGGGGCTGCATCCTCGGTGGGCGTCGCCATGCTGACTGCTGGCTGCTGGGAAACGGGACTCTTGATGTGCGGCGTTGAAAAGCGTCACTAATGTGAGTCAGATGTGTTTCAAGATGCACTGGTCCAGCCGTCCAATCAGCCGGCAGCACAAGGCGGGGCTGCAGCAGACGCAGAGTCACCGCGGTTACCCAGATTTGATTCTGATGTCGGGTTGGTCCCTGATCCGCCCACAGGAAGGGACCAATGGAAACTCACCGGTTAATACTGCTGTTTTATTATTGATGTGTTGTTGGTATCAGGGCTGGTTCAGGATGAGAAACAAGTTCCTCAGACTAGATGATCCATCACCGTCAGCATGAAGCCTTGATGTGTGTTTGGTCAAAGTTTCTGTTTTATCGTTATTTCATGGTCTTGAGTGTTTTCATGTCAGTGTTACGTTATGCTCTGCTTCCTGTCAATCACCCGACACCCACAGGAAGTAATGGACGTCTCCACCAGGAAATAATCCGTCAGAAACACATCGCCTTGCCAACTGTATTGTCTCATTTCACGTTTATATTTTAAGAGTAAATGTTAAAAAAATGAATTACATACTGCATGTATTGCAAAATGATTGAAAATGGGTATGAGTAGATGGGGACCTTCCAGGATTTCTGGGTAATGAAGTCCTTAAATGTCAAGCAGTGACCTGTCGCTGCCACTCGAGGCCGCCAGTGTGCCAAGTTGCCCAGTGCAGCTTTAAAGTGAAAATGAAATTTGGTCCACTAGAAGCACGTCGCTGGTCCTCCTAGTTCTTCATCAGGTCGTGCTGGAGGTCAGTTCAGCCCTTCACTCTTCTGACCTTCAACTTTAAAAGCAGAGTGTGATAACTGACCTGCAGTCAGCGCTGAGGGACGACTTCGCCCCCCGGTCCGGTCGGCGAGGAGCAGAGCTGTGACCTTAATCTGAATTTTGGGCCTCCTGCTAGGCTGTGAATTAAATCAGCCCTATCCCCTAGTGTGTGTGTGTGTGTGTGTGTGTGTGTGTGTGTGTGTGTGTGTGTGTGTGTGTGTGTTAAAGGGGCAACACCATATGGTCAGACTGATCATTAGGGAGGCTGCCGGAGGCAAAAACCGCTGGAGCTACTCCCCTTACACACACAAAGACACACACACACTCATACACACACACACACAGATACACAGACACACACACACACACACACACACACACACTCATACACACACACACATACTCAAATGCTCGGCAAGTGTCACGACATATTGTGCTCAGAGGCTGTGATGGACCGGTGCACTTAAGTTTCCCTCTTCACACACACACACACACACACACACACACACACACACACACACACACACACACACTCCCGGGAGGAGCCTGGCATGTCGTAATGAAGGTCCTACATGTCTCTACAGATGGTGTTTGTCTCCTAAAGTCTCCTTGGTGCCGGTAAACAGAGAGCAGCCTCGACCCAGACAGACCTGCCTCTGGGCGCTACGCTTAATGTGTGTGTGTGTGTGTGTGTGTGTGCGCGTGTGTGTGTGTGCGCGTGTGTGTGTGAGTGTTTACCAAGTACATGTGTAGGCATTTCTTCAATTCATTATATGTTGAACATTTGAAGAGGAACAGTTTTGTCACGGCACCAAACTTTTTCCTTTTTCCCTCCAACACGACTCAGATCCTCCCATCACATCACGACCCAAATAACATGAAAAACACTTTATTTATTGAAGATTTTCAACTATATTTTTGTAGGCTAGCAACACTCTCCTCCTTTAAAACACTAATGTCGTCAGTATTTAGTTGTTATTGATGTTTTAATTGTTTTATTGTGTGTTTTATTATTTATTCTCCTTTATTTTATTTTCCTTAAAGCACTTTATAACTCTGTTTTAATAAGTGCTCTATAAATAAAAGTGTTATTATTATTATTATTATTAATAATAATAATCTGAATATATAAAAATAGTGAAATATAAAAAACAATGTATTAAATAAAAAAATACAATGTAAATTAAATGCTGACATTAATATTTTTATTATTAATAATGATAATCATAATAATATTAATAATCATTACTTATGATGATGATGATGATGATGATTATTATTATTATTATTATTATTATTAGTAGTAGTAGTAGTAGTAGTAGTAGTAGTAGTAGTAGTATTTCAGTAGGTCAGTTATGTTATTTTCAGTGATCGCTTCTTTCAAATTTTGAAAGGAATAATCCATTTTAGGATTCCTGCTTTTCTAAGACGTTTTCCAACCCTGATCCGTCCTGAACCTCAGATCAGGAGGAGGAATGTGATTTGGAGGAACAAGGAAGGGAGGAGGAGGAGAGGATGGGAAGGAAAGGAAAGGAAAAGAGAATTTAATTTGTATGGGTTCCAACACCAGACCCGTGTGTGTGTGTGTGTGTGTGTGTGTGTGTGTGTGTGTGTGTGTGTGTGTGTGTGTGTGTGTGTGTCTACTGCCAATCAAATAAATGTTTACACTTGTTGTTGTTCATGGACGTCGGTTCCATTTCTTGACGCCCACTGATACAGAATGATTGACAGCAGAGTTACAACATATTGCGGCTTTTATCAGGAGGATTTTACTAATCCTTTAAGGACTAACCCTTTTTACATGTAATGAAATTGAATCTAATTTTCTAATGATTTTTTCTAATGATGAATGATTTTTTTTTGCTTCTGATGCTTCTCATCTACTTGAAATAACAAGTTACCAGATTCTACAGATGTTGACCTTCTGTGTTTCCCACATATTGAATGATCTCTTCGGTCTTTCTCAACCAAACATCCACGATGGCGTCCACATGGCGTGAATCGACCCAACTACCCTGCTCTCCGCTTCCTCCATCCAGGTGCCAACGCCAAGCTGCGCTACCAGATCGCGGCGGGCAACACCATGGGCACCTTCGACGTGGAGCCCGAGGTGGGCACCATCTTCGTGGCCCAGCCGCTGGACTACGAGACGGAGCAGCGCTACGAGCTCCGGCTGGTCGCCTCGGACGGGAAGTGGGAGAACGAGACCCTGGTGGTGGTTCAGGTGGTCAACCGCAACGACGAGGCGCCCGTTTTCGGCCAGACGGAGTACCACGCCGTCGTCACCGAGGAGCTCGCCCAGCTGCCCGTCTTCGTCCTGGAGGTCAGCGGGGGGGGGTTGTGGGTATGATGTCATGTAAAGGGTTAAGGTTAGTAGTAGCACAGGTTTGGTTTGGCGTTACCCTGAACTCTGCAGCTTTGAGATCAGTTTACCTTTCATAACGTTAAACAGAAAAACTCCTCAGACCTCAGATCTTCTCGTCCACCAGTGATGGATCAACGTTCTCCAAGCATCGGTTGAGACGTTTATTCCTCAAGTCTTTCAAATAAAAGTTGCAGAGAAGCTTTGAGCGTCTGGAATCAAGTTCTGGTCCATTTTGAACTCGCCAGGCAGAACTATTGATCAAGAGGAACATCTACACTGTTCAAGGGACCCCAGAGGGTTTCAAGGGGTCTTTAAAATCAGGAATAGATTGGTTTTCATTTCTCTTTTATATTTCAATAGAAGATTTCATGGTGGGAGAATGTAAAGACTCCATGCGTTACTGTTTAATATCTAAAGAAAGGTCTTCGGTCTCAACGTCGCCTGTCTAACTCCGTTTATAGGAACAACATGTGAAAACGGATCGAGCCTAATGTGGACTAATGTAATACCGTTGAGCCTCCAGCCTCACCTCAGCACACTAAACAATCCACACATGAGACCTTGCTTAACACAACACAGACACACTCAACGCTTCGCGGCGGTGAAACCCAACGCCTCTTGACACCCCACCAAGTTTCTTCAGAAAGTCGGCAGAAAGGCGACCTCTTTTTTTTTCTCGAGGTTTTTTCCGCCACCTTTCGTCACACCTCCCCTCAATCGGTCACAGTAATATGTGTGTGTGTGTGTGCCGCCGAGGTAAATCAGATTAGAAGAGGGAGGCGCGTGGAGGTAATCCCAGCCGGAGAGGCATGTGTCACCGAGTCCTCAACCCGGCGCCGCTTCCCCTCGCCTGGTGGAATTGATTTGATGCGCGCTCGGTTCCTCTCTAACGCCCTCCATAGTTTTTTCTCCAGCGCGTGGCGGCCGGCCCCTCCCACCGCCGCCACCTCCTGTATTAATACAATTCAGCAAGATAGCGAGCAGAGAGGAAAATCCAATTTGAAATGAATATTTTTTTGACTTCACCTGCGCCGCAGCCTCACCTGCCTCCTCTGCTGCGCCGCCACGGCTCATCTTCAATATTGTCTCCCTGCATCACATTGTCAGGAAATGCAAAGAGCAAAGAGGGGGAGGAGGGGGGGAGGCTTCAAAGGCTTTAGTAAACAAACCCTCTGGTGAGGACAGAGGAGAAGAAAGGGGGAAAGTGTATTTTCTTCTTCCTTTTGTTGGTGTGTATTAACTTTTAATTGCGTGGTGCGTCGCAGTGACAGATGAGAGTCGGTGCTGCTCTCTCGCCCCTCGATAGCGAGAGAGAGAGAGTCGGTGCTGCTGCTCTCTCGCCCCTCGGTAGCGAGGCGGCAGGTTAATTAACCAGACAGGACCAGAGCTAAAGGGAAATGTTGATTCTGTTGCTTGCTCTGTCCTGTTTCCCAGCCTGACATTTGTGTGTAAAGAAAAGGCAATTCAAATGTTTCGATAAGGAACGAACAGAGAAGCAATATCTTCTTACAACGCTCCCAGGAACATTACATTGACTTGGAGTGAAAAGTCAATATAACTACTTTTACCTGCTTGTTGCTACAAATCCAATAGACACTGATAGTGTTTTATATCATGAGACCCGCAGTATTATCTAAATGTACTGTGGTGAGTTTTATCCACTAGATAAAAGGAAGAGAGATCACTTGGTGTTTTTTTCATTTGTATTTAATATTTCATTTCCAAGATGCTGTGAATCACCTGACGTTCATCATTGAGTATCTTTACAATGTAGACTCTACATTGTAAAGATACAAAATGATGACTTGTATGGAGCAGATCCTCTACAAGTCATCATTTTGTGATCCAACTTCAGTTAGCCACTATCCAGTCATATTATATTATATTATTATTATTATATAATTCATAACCATTAAATCATTTATCGCTTTTTTCAGTTTTTAAATGTTGCATATCTCATTGTGGATCTAAACTCTTCCAGGTATCGGCCACAGACCCAGACCAGGAAGCCGACCAGGCCGCCCTCCGCTACTCCCTCCATGGCCAGGGAGCCGGAGGCGAGTTCACCATCGACGAACACACCGGAAGAATCTACGCCCAGCGGCGCCTGGACCGCGAGGAGCGCCCCGCCTGGAGGTTCCTGGTCCTCGCCACAGACGAGGGAGGGGCGGGACTCACGGGATTCGCCGATGTGCTACTGGAGGTCCGCGACATCAACGACAACACGCCGTTCTTCCCCTGCCCGGCGCTGGACACGGCTGGCTGCTTCATGGGTCAGGTCCCGGAGAATTCACCCGCCGATACCTCCGTCATGGAGATGCGCGCCATGGACCTGGACAACCCCAATGAGAGCAAAAACGCAGTGATGACCTACAGCATCATCCAGAACGTCCGCAACGAGATCAACCTCAACCTGTTCTCCATCAACGCTACCACGGGGACCATCTATACGGTTCTACGGTCCCTGGACCGGGAGACGGCGGACCGGTACCTGGTGGTAGTGGAGGCCAGGGATGGAGGGGGCCTGGTGGGGACGGGGACGGCTACCATAACGGTCTCAGACGTCAACGACCACCCGCCCATCTTCACTCAGAGGGTCTACACTGCTCAGGTGGGTCAGAACACACCTGTCATCACTTCTACTCAAGTCACTTTACTTTACGTTTTCTTTCATTTTCATTTTGTGATCCACCTCTGTTGTTTCCTTCAGGTGGAAGAGGAGCTGGAGGTGAACAGCGAGGTTCTGGTGGTTTCTGCCACAGACGGAGACCAGGGCGAGAACGCTGTGGTTACCTTCAGCATCGTCGGGGGTGACGAGGACAGGAAGTTCTTCGTGGAGACCGACAAGGTGAACCGACGCGGCGTGATAAGACTCAAGAAGAAGATCGATTTTGAGAAACCCCACGAGAGGACTTTCAATTTGACGCTGAAGGTGGAGGACGCCGATTTCTTCAGCCTGGCCAACTGTCTTGTGCAGGTGGAAGACTCCAATGACCATGCCCCTGTCTTCTTCCCACAATTCTATGAGGCGCCCACCATGTCTGAAGATGTACCAGTGGGGACGATTGTTGCTCAGGTTTCAGCTGCTGATCTCGACTCAGGCCAAAATGGACGCTTTTCCTATAGTATCTCCAAAGACTCTGACCCCTACAGTCAGTTCTTAGTGGACCAGTCCGGTTGGGTGGTAGTGGCCGATTCTCTGGACAGGGAGAAAATCTCACAACACAGGATCATGGTCCTTGCCACTGACACCGGCAGCCCGCCCCTGACCGGCACCGCCATCGTCATGGTTACGGTGCTCGACGTCAATGACAACGGGCCGGAGTTCGAGGTGCCGTACCGGCCCGTCGTCTGGGAGAACACAGCGGCTCCCCAGGCGGTGCGCATGAACGAAACCTCCCTTCTCCTCCACGCCACCGATCGCGACACCTCTCCGAACGGCGGGCCCTTCTCCATACGCCTCCTCATGCTCACCTCGGACGCCACCAACTTCAACCTGACTGACCTGCGCAACGGCAGTGCCGCCATCACTGCCATCCGGACCTTTGACCGCGAAAGGCAGAAGGAGTACCGCCTCCCTATTCTCATGATTGACAGCGGCTCCCCTGCAATGAGCTCCACCTGCACACTGACAGTCGTCATTGGAGACAGGAACGACCACCCCCACTCACCAGGCCACAGCAACTTCATTGTCTACAGTTATGAGGGTACATTTTGCCTTTATATATCCATGGGAAGGTTTCACTCAGTCTCAGTGCCACCCGGCTTCATAGACAAATACAAGCTAGACAAACACTTTGGAGCTGCCCAGTATAACGTCTTATGTTGACCACTGAGCATCAGGTTTAAGTGCCTTGCTCAAGGGCATCTTGACGATAGTTAGTGAAGGAGAGTGTTGTAATTCACTTGTTGACCTTTATTTAACCGGGAAAAGGCTTTGCTGAGCGTCCATGCCCCTTAATGTGCATCCATAGGAGCTGCCCAGTACAACCACAGTCCTCTGCTGCTGGTGCCTTGCTCAAGGGCACCACGATGGTGGTTGTTGAGGGAGGGAAGGGAGGGGTTGTTGTTGAGGGAATGTTACTCATTCACTTTCCTGGCCCAGATTTTCCCAGCTGGTCTGGGGCATTCGTAGCAGCAACCTTCTAGTCTCTAACCTCCAGGCTGCCAGCGTCGCCGCCACCGTCTTCCTATCGCGCTCTGCCTGTATTGTTAAGACTGTACTTGTCACAGTCGACTGCTTGCAGCCTCCCGCTGCAGCTCACATCACTTATTTAGCGTTTCATACCATCTGTCAGCTTGCTGTAATTTGCTGGAGAAACTGAGGTTTTCTGTAATGTATTTTTAGTGGATTCCCTCTCCAGGGCCTTTCCACATGAAAGTACATTAACCCGCTAATACGAATTCATCACGTACCTCAACAACATGCCATGAAGCAAACAATTAACTCCAGCTTAAGTCCCAGGTTTGACGGGCACATAAACAGGAGCCATTTTTAAAAGGCAGCTGATTTCACAGTTAACAGGATTACAGCGCTTCGTTTAGCTTTTTTTGGAGGGGGGGTAAACGCTATGCTAGCAATGCTAATGTGTGCACGTCTTTCCGCTGTGCTGTCAAACCATGTCCATGCATGCCAACGAGGCGTCATTCATGGCCTTATCTCCTTAAAGAAGCCTCCACTTTCCCATTCCCTCACCCTTGAGTTTTAGGTAGTACTACAGGTATCCCTTGTTGGGTTCAAAGCTAATTCCTGTTCGTTTTAGTCGTTTTACTTTCTGCCTCCTGACAGGTATTCTCCCGACGACAGTGCTTGGACAAGTTCAATCCCCCGACCTTGACGACTGGAGTGAGAAGGTTTACCGATTCGAAGGCAAACCATCCAGGTACTTTGATCTGCTCTGCTGAAGAGTGACATACACCAAGAGAGGTAGAGAGAGGTAGGAGATAATTAGAGAGAGAAGGTGAGAGACAGGTAAGGAGAGAGGTGAAAAGAGGTCGGTGAAAAGAGGTCGAGGTAAAGATGTCAAGGTATATGTGAGTTAGAAAGAGGTAGAGAATGAGGTAGAGAGAGTAGGGAAAGGTAAGGGAGAAAGAGAGAGAGGTGGAAAGAAGGAGGCAGGTAGAGAGGTCAAGAGGAAGCGATGCAAAGGGCGGTAGAGAATGAGGTAGAGAGGTAGAGGTAGATGAGTAAAGCGAGAGCCAGGTATTGAGGTAGAGGGAGATAGACAAAGGAAGGGGGAGGAAGAGCGAGAGGTATATAGCGGTGAGGAATGAGGTAGAGAGGTGAAGAGAGAGCTAGAGAGGTAGATATTGAGGTAGAGACAGGTAGAGAGGTAAAGAGAGAGCTAGAGGTAGATATTGAGGTAGAGAGAGAGGTCAAGAGAGTCAGCGATGCAGAGATAGAGATGTAAAGTCAGACCTAGTGAGGTAGATGTTGAGGTAGAGACAGATAGAGATGTAAAGTCAGACCTAGTGAGGTAGATGTTGAGGTAGAGACAGGTAGAGAGGTAAAGTCAGACCTAGTGAGGTAGATGTTGAGGTAGCGAGGTGGTAAAGGGCGAGCTAGAGAAAGTAAATGACCTTTACAGTGAGAATAAAGAATGGACGAGGAGAGATTCAAAGCTGTTTTTCATTTACACCATTTCATTGCACTTTAAGGAACAACACAATACATGCTCTCAATAAGCAAAACAGAGAAACACAGAAAACTGACTGAGGGTTAGGGGTTCCAATCCCTGGGTAGGGCTTTGGGCAAGGCACTACCAGCAGGGCTTTCAGTTCATATCCCATTTGCACCATGAAATGCCGACATTGTCCTCATGGTACCGTGAGGCACTTTGGATAAAAGCATCCACCAAATGGCAGATGTGAAACTCTGTTAGGATACAAGTGACACATACCAAGAGAGGTGTAAGGAAAAGAGAGGAAATAAAAAGACCTACAGAGCCGAAGGAAGACAGGAACTGAAAGATTATATATAACGGTGTGACAAAGAAGAGAGAGGAAAATTGGGACAGCCAAGCCGGCAGTTTTGAAGGGAGAAACAAAGAGAGAGACTGAGAGGGAATGAAAGGGCCGAGGACGTGGAGGAGAGAGGGATGGGAAGGAGGATCCGGCTTGTCAGGAACAGTGCTATTAATACTTCATAACCAACGGTATTGAAAATTCCCAGTGAAGCGCAGCGAGGGACGCGCTCGTTTCGTTTGATGAGGCGAGGCTTCATACGGACGCCTTGAAAGGGAAGCCTGATTGCGCTCGCTGCCACCTTCCCTTCTAACGAGGTACCTGCACCGGGCCGGGAGGACGACAGGAGACGCCGAGAGACGCCGCAGAACAAAGGAGACGCCAGAAATAGAATCACCATAGAGACCGCCGCCATACCGCCAGCCGGCAAGACGGCAAGACGGCAATTTGCTCACAGTATGGATTAGGGTTAGGCTTTATTTACATACACAAATGATAAAAACTAGAGAAAAGAGAGAGGAAGCCTCAGAGGGCTAATAGCAACATGTCAGCCCTCCAGGAAAACGAGGAATCAAGATGACAAACAGCATGTTACATGTAAAGAGAGGAAGACGTTACCCTCCTGCCCCCCCGACTCCCTTACTCCAGTCGGCAGGCGGTGATCTGGAGCGCCACGTCGTCCCATTTGTTTTCTGTCACTAAAGTGCTGTGTTGCCTGTTTTGCCTGGGAAATCATTAAAACATGACATTAATCTGGCTTCCGGTTGGGGGGCGGGGAGGTTCGATCCAGAATGGATGCTGGCATTGATTCGGTTATGGTGAATTACCTCGTCTGACCCAAACCCGTCCGGTCGTGTCGAGCGGCGTAACGAGCTTGAACAGTTAGTGTGATGTCACGCCTGCGACGGGCTGGAGCCTGCAGCCTTTTCTCTTTTTTTGCCTATCGTGGAAATCGGAGGCCTGGTTCACTCAGCGGTCTAAGGCAGGTCATTGCGATGTCGTGGGTCTTGGTCACGTCATCCTTCCTTTCTCTCCCAGTACAATCAATAAAGGCAAAACAATCTTTTAAAAGGGGTGAGAGTTATTACATATTTGAATGCAATACTGACTTTAAACCAATGCTAACTCCGTGGTGAGGATGTTGCGTCATGGATGTTGCGTCATGGATGTTGCGTCATCCCCGGGTCACAGCGCCTTGAAAACCATCACCATCACCTCAACACGTAAAGAAGTGAGGAACCACTGAAAGCAAAAATAGTTTGTATGACCGCTAGACTGAAAGAGGGCGGGGCCTAGAGTCCCTTATTGGATATCATGCTTGAGAGGACAATTGGTCGTAATCTCTCTCTCTCTCTCTCTCTCTCTCTCTCACTCTCTTTCTCTCTCTCTCTCACTCTCTCTCTCTCACTCTCTCTCTCTCTCTCTCTCTCTCTCTCTCTCTCTCTCCCTCTCTCTCTCTCTCTCCAGGTTGTTCAGTCTGAACCAGAGCTCGGGTCAGCTCAGTATCAGGGAGGGAACCCCTCCAGGCTCCTACAGCCTCCAGGTCCGAGTGTCCGACCAGACCTGGCCTGACGTCACCTCCACCGCGCTGGTCCTGGTCGCGGAGCTGCGCCAGGAGGCCCTCCAGAACGCCGGCTCCATACGCCTGTCCAGTGAGTGCAGCCACTGATAATGGAATAACTGATATTATTGATTACTCATTATTACATCATCAGGGGAGGAACTTTGTATTTATTACAATATCAACCTGAGGATGTTTTATTTGAATTGAAATCTTTCACACTGGGGTTGCCAAGGTAACCATATTTGACGAGTGTGACATTGCGTATCCCAGAGTGCCGCGGGGCTGTCAGCTCCCCCAGGCTCCTCCAGCACCAAGACACTTCCAACATGTCTGACAGCAAGGCATGATGGGAGCTAACTTGCTTTCAGTTTCTCTTTCCTATTTTCTGTCTCCTTTCTCTTTTTCCCATCACTCGTCTTCTCTTCACCTCTTTCGTCTCTTTTTCCTCTTTTCCCTTCTATTCTTTTTTCCTCTCGTCTTTTCTCATTTTCTGTTTCCATTTCTTTTGTTTTCCATTTTCTCTTTTCATCTTTCTTTTTCCATTTCCTTTCCATTTCTTTTCTCTCCCCTCTTCTTCCTCGTCTCTAATGGATCTCTCGTCTTCTCTCTTAACCTCTTTTTGTCTTCTCTTCTTTTTTCTTCTACTCTCTTTTCTCATCTCTTCATTTTATTCTCTTCTCTTCTGTCTTCTCTCTTTTTCTACTTGCTTCTTATCTTGATTATTGTTTCCTTCTCTCCTCTCTTCTTCATTTTCTTCACTCATCTCTCTTTCTCTTTTTTCTCCTCTTGTCTACTTTTTTCTCATCTATTCCTTTTTCATTCGTCTTTTCTCCTCGTCTCTCCATCCCTTTATTTCTATTCTATCTTGACCATGCTGTGGTTTTACTATGCTGCTGATGACCAACCTCCTCCTCCTCCTGCAGACCTGACGGTGGAGGAGTTCTTCAGCAGTAGAGGAGGTGAGGAGAGTCGGTTCTCCCGTCTGGGTCGGACGTTGGCTGAACTCCTCCAGACGGCGCCGGAGAACGTTGAGGTTTTCTCGGTGGGCGATGCCGGCCGGCGGGGCGAGAGGGAACTCAACGTTTGGTTCGCGGCCCACGGCTCGCCGTACTACAAGGCCGAGAAGCTGCACGGCTACGTGGCGGCGAACAAAGCCAAGGTGGGGAGAGGGTCCATGAAAAGGTCTTAAGTCCATATAACACCTGATTCCAGAACAGTTATTCCACCTTTTATCATTTCACAACTTTCATTGTTCAGTCTGGTTTTTAAAAGGACTTAAATTGAATTCCAGGAAGCATGAAAAGGTTTTAAAAGTCTTAATTTGACTTTCTGTTTGTCTCTTGTGTAATATGAGAAACTGCATCACTCCAGTCTGTTGAAGCTCTGTGAGTATTTCCATGCATGTTGCCGTCACTCAACATGGTAAATGTAGTTGAGCGACGGGGGGGCAGAGTCAGCAGCTGGAAGAGTAATGGTTGAGTCAATGAACCGATCAGATGTATTATGGTCACTTTGTGCCATGGGTCATTCAACGGGTCAATACCTGGTGTATCAAGTTAACTTCTAGAGAACGACACCAAACGACACAGAAACAAATGAAACTATCAGAACCAGAACCAGAACCAGAACCAGAACCAGAACCAGAACCAGAACCAGAAGGAAGGAAGAGGCTGGCAGACTGGAACCGGAGGAGGAGCTGGTAGATCACACGAGAGACACTTAACACATGATGTACCATTTAACACACACACACACACATTTAGATGGACTTAAATATTCAGATCCACTTAAGGCATGAAAGCAGCTGGTGACCTGAGAGAGAGGGGGGGGGGGGGGGGGGGGGGGGGGGGAAGTCTTGGATGTCCATTTGCAGCATCACAACTGAAGAGAGAATGAAAGAAAAGAACAAACAAATAAAGGAATGAACCATCAAATCAAAGAAGAGACAGCTGAAACCAAGATGACTATTTAATACTATATTTTATATTTTAGACAGAGAATCTTTAGCTCCAGTTTTTCCCGCAATCTTACTGAACAATCACAGAAATGTTTGAGAAAAACCATCAAAACCGTCTGGTCAGCAGAGCTAGACCATGTTCCCCCCAAGACCTGGTTTGTTTGGAATCAACAGAAGAAGAACTGGGTAGTTAGACACCACAGTGAGGAACACCACAGTGAAGAACACCACAGTGAAGAACACCACAGTGAAGAACACCACAGTGAGGAACACCACAGTGAGGAACACCACAGTGAAGAACACCACAGTGAGGAACACCACAGTGAAGAACACCACAGTGAGGAACACCACAGTGAGGAACACCACAGTGAAGAACACTACAGTGAGGAACACTACAGTGAGGCTGAGAGACAAAGATGGAGACTGGATACAAAAACATACCACTTTAACAAAATCTCATCACCTGTCCCTCTCCCCTTCCCTCCCCCCTTCCTTCTCCCCTTCCCTCCCCCCTTCCCTCTCCCGTTCCTTCTCCCCTTCCCTCTCCCCTTCCCTCCCCCCTTCCCTCTCCCGTTCCTTCTCCCCTTCCCTCTCCCCTTCCCTCCCCCCTCCCCTTCCCTCCCCAGCTGGAGGCCGTGGTGGGCGTGTCCGTGTCTCAGGTGGGCGTGGACGACTGCCCCTCTACAGACTGCAGCCTGTCTGGCGGCTGCAGCAGCGTGGTGTTGTTCAGCCAGGCTCCGGTGTCTCTGAGCTCCGGTACCACGTCCCTGGTGTCGGTGTCGGGCTCGTCGGCGCCCCGCTGTGGCTGCCGGGGCCGCGAGGAGCCCCACCTGTCCTGCTCCACCTACCCAGACAACCCCTGCCTCAACGGGGGCACCTGCCTGGACGGACCGCTGGGCTACCGGTGGGTGGAGAGGATGTTGTTACCTGTTCTGGTCTGATCGACTCTACTCTACTCTATTCTACTCTACTCTATTTTACTCTATTTTACTCTATTTTACTCTATTCTACTCTACTCTACTCTATTGTACTCTACTCTATTTTACTCTATTTTACTCTATTGTACTCTATTGTACTCTATTGTACT
>JAXDDW010000061.1:1615000-1655000 GCA_034670385.1 Hoplostethus mediterraneus
GTTGCGTTCATGAACAATCAGTCTGTCTCAGTTGCGTTCATGAACAATCAGTCTGTCTCAGTTGCGTTCATGAACCATCAGTCTGTCTCAGTTGCGTTCATGAACAATCAGTCTGTCTCAGTTGTGTTCATGAACACAACATGCAGCACTGGAGCCTCTTTTACAGTATGAAGCTGAAAACACACATCAGACGCGGTAAACCTTCTATTGTCTGAAGTATAGATCTGTGAGTAACCCCTGACCCCTGACCCCTGACCCCCCGCCCCCCCCCCCCCCCCCCCAGCCCTACCAGAGTGGTCCTTCACCCTGGACAGCGCTGTCCGCTACCAGCTGAGAGGAGCCGGCAGCCCTCGGCGGACAAACATCCAGCTCCTCCTCCGGACCCGAGCCTCCTCCGGCACCTTGCTCTCCATGACGTCCCGGGAGGCCACTGAGTACATCATTCTGGAGGTCAGTCTACCCCTGACCCCGCTGAACGACCTTTGACCTTCAATTTGGCATTTGAGACAATGGAAAGTTGGTTTCACGATTTTCCTCCTGGCTCTTAATTCCTTTCCCCTCTCTCTCTCTCTCTCTCTCTCTCTCTCTCTCTCTCTCTCTCTCTCTCTCTCTCTCTCTCTCTCTACCTCTACCTCTCTCTCTCATTCTACCTCTCTCTACCTCTCTCTCTCTCTCTCAGATCATGGAGGGTCACCTCTCGGTGCGAGCCAACCTGGGAGACGGCGCCCACACCTTGCGTCTGCCGGGTCACCGGGTGGACGGCGGGCAGTGGGTGCTGGTCAGCCTCAGTCGCCATGACAACCTGTTCACCCTGCGTCTGGAGCAGGGCGGGGGATTGCGGGAGGTCAAGGCTTGGCTGGGGAACCGGAGGGAGATCATGGTTCACCCGGCCAGCGTGATGGTCGGCAACGGACCAAACCCTGGAGACAAGGCCAACTTCCAGGGTAAGACCTGGTTCTGGGACTGGTTCTGGTTCTGGTGTCTACTGGTCTGGTCTGGTCTGGTGTCTACTGGTCTGGTCTGGTGTCTACTGGTCTGGTCTGGTCTGGTGTCTACTGGTCTGGTTCTATCCTCTTGTCTGGCCTCCTCTTTCTCTTTCTGATCTTCTCTTCCATCTCTCTCCTCCTCCTCCTCTCTCTCTCTCTCTCCCAGGTCAGCTCTGCCCCCTAGTGGTCTCTCTGGTCCTTGTTCTTATTATTCAACTGTTTTTAGACGTTTGGTTAGAAAACATTTTAGAGACTTCAACATCTTTGAAATATGAAAGCATCTCATAGAGACCTGTCTGATCAGAATCAGGTCAGTTCAGGTTCAGGTCTTCCACAGACAACCAGTTAAATATGTAATCAATCAAACTGCATCATCATCATATCAGAGACACTGATTGGACCAGATCAGATTTTAATAAAAGGCCAATACTCATATCTCATCAATAACTAAACAACCCCCCCTCTCCCCCCCCCCCCCCCCCCCCGCCAGGCTGCCTGCGGGACGTCCGTCTGAACGGCCAGGCCCTCCCTCTGGACGGGAAGAGCAGGGAGTTTGCGGCGGTGCTGGAGAGGCGGGGCGTCACCCCTGGGTGCCCCAGCGACGCCTGCAGCTCCCAGCCCTGCCGCAGCCCGCTGCTCTGCATCGACCTGTGGAGGAAACACCAGTGTCGGTAGGGAGGACACACACACACACACACACACTCAGCTCACTCCAATAAACACACATCCAAATAATGTATGTGTTGTTATTAATACATCTGGTCCCCACCTTGCCCTCCGCTGGGTCCCAGGTGCCCCGGTGGTCAGGTGACGGTGACGGATGACGCGTCGGGTCAGCAGCGCTGCGTCCCGTCGCCTTGCGGAGCTTCGTCCTGCCGCAACGGCGGCGTCTGCCAGGCCGTGTCGCCAGATAGCTTCCGGTGCCGGTGCCAGGAGGGGTTCAGGGGTCAGCGCTGCGAGCTGGGTCAGGTCAAAGGTCACCGCCTGGCCGCCCTCAGCCCCAGCTCCATCTTGGCCATCAGCATGTGTCTGCTGGTCTTCTTCGGTGAGGAAAATAAACCAGACGTGTGTTTTTAGTGGTACTAGCGTTTCTCCACGTTATGCCTACATTTCCCATAAGCCCCATGGCTTCCTGTCCCCCCTTCCCCCTCCCTGGCATCTTTGTCTCTCCTGAAGAGGATCAACATGTTGAAGTGATTTCTCCATCTTCCTTTCTCTCCTTCCTCCATCTGTCGTCTCCAGAAACTCTTTATCTTTATCTCCGTTAGCGCTGGAAGAACAGCGCCCTCTTCCTGTTTGGTGCCGTAAAGCAATCCAGCAGATTTCCCTCCAAATCGACCCGGTGGTCACAAAGTAGAATGAGAGTAGAGGCTGGTAGAGACTGACAGGCTGGTAGAGGCTGGTAGAGGCTGGTAGAGACTGACAGGCTGGTAGAGGCTAGTAGAGGCTGGTAGAGGCTGGTAGAGGCTGGTAGAGGTGGTTAAACTGATGACTACATTAATGTGGCGATGATTTGATGGTAAAAATCTATGTGTGTGTGCGTGTGTGTGTGTGCGCGCGTGTGTGCGTGTGTGCGCGTGTGTGCGCGTGTGTGTGTGTGTGTGCGTGCGTGTGCGTGTGCGTGCGTGTGTGCGTGCGTGCGCGTGCGTGTGTGTGCGTGTGTGTGTGTGTGTAGCTGTGCTGGTGGCGGTGACGGTGTGGAACCAGAAGGGCAGCCGTAACAAGTTCAGGAAGAGAGGAGTTTACCACATCCCCGCCGAGCACGAGAGCTGGGAGGACATCCGAGAAAACATCCTCAACTACAACGAGGAGGGAGGGGGGGAGCAGGACCAGGTACGCGCACGCACACACACACACACACACACACACACACACACACACACACACACACACACACACACACACTCACACACATTAGAAACACACCAACGAAGTACATTATATCAGTATCCCTTTAGCAGTGATTTCAAGAGAACAATAGTATTTCAGCCAAAAAATAAAAGAGTAGTTCTCCCAGCCGCCACCAGGTGGTGCTGTTGGGTCTTTTGTGTAGAAGAATGCTGCTGCACTCTGATAACTAACAAACAGGAACAGGACAAACTTAAAACCTTAAAGATAAGATGAAGGTTTAATAAATAATAAGAGGATACAGCAAGTAAAAAAATTGAATAAAGCAATAAATACACAGTGGACAGAACATTAGGGCCCCCTTCCTCCTGTTGGTTCTCCTCACCTTCATCTCCATCTGCTCTCCACCTCGTCAGCCTGTTTCATCAGAACATTTATATCAATTCAACATTTCAAAAGTGGAAATATATAAAAACATCCAGAGAATTATGAGGTGTGTAAACCGAGACGAAGTAAAATGATTGACAGCTCGTACAAAAAACAAAACGCTCCAGTGTCTGTGGATGAAACCACGTAACGCCGTGTCCTCCTCTTCCTCCTCTTCCTCCCAGAATGCCTATGACATCACCGAGCTGAAGCGCCCCCTGTGCTCCAGCCTCTCCCAGTCCTCCTCCTGCACCACCGCCCCGCTCATCAAGTCCTCCCAGGGCTCCCAGGAGGAGGTGCACCCATCCGGCTCCTCGTGCAGCAGCTCGGGGGCTCCCTACCTCAGCATCCCCCACCACCACCACCCCCACCAACACCATCACCACCACCACCACCGCCACCACGCTGCCGGCGACGCCACCACCTACGCCAACCACGGTTCGCAGGTGAGCGGGGATGCGGGGGGCGAGCGACGGCCCGGCCCGGCGGCGCTCCCACGTGGACTTCAAGAGCTACGTGGCGCGCATCATCTGGGAGGCGGACAACGACGGCGAGGCGTTCCCGCCGGACGGCTACCACGTCTGGTGCGTGGAGGGTGGAGGGTCGGCGGCGGGAAGCCTCAGCTCGCTGGGATCGGCCGCGTCCGGGCGAAACGGGAGGAAGGAGGATGAGAAGGAGGACGAGGAGGAGGAAGATGACGAGGGAGGGTTCGGTTACGATCGGTTGTCCCGGTGGGGCCCCAAGTTTCAGGGGCTGAGCGAGATGTACGACCGGCCTCAGCTGGCCCTCACATACAGGGACGCACTGACCTACATACAGAGGAGCCACAGCCAGGACCCCCTTCCTGACCCGCGCTAGACCGGGGGAGGGGCTCCTGCAGGACCCCCTTCCTGACCCGCGCTAGGCCGGGGGAGGGGCTCCTACAGGACCCCCTTCCTGACCCGCGCTAGGCCGGGGGAGGGGCTCCTACAGGACCCCCTTCCTGACCCGCGCTAGGCCGGGGGAGGGGCTCCTGCAGGACCCCCTTCCTGACCCGCGCTAGGCCGGGGGAGGGGCTCCTGCAGGGCCCGGCTGAGGCTCTGACAGAAAGGTCGGGGGTTCGATGCCGCGTTCACGTCACAACAAAAGAAGCTCGTGTGTTAACTCGCCGGAACGCCCACATCCAAGATGGCGGTCGTAAGGACTGCCGACATCAGTAGAGTCGCCGCCTGTGTTGACGCCCTTCCCACCTGTAGATCACGAGAACAGTTTGCATTTTAACTGAATCCGATGTGACGTGAACGCGGCGCCCGTCTAGTTCAGGAGGCTGCAGGTTCCTCGACGCATCTCAATGTGATTTGCAATCAAACGACATTCAGCGAGACTCCTCGTCTCCTCAACCTGAGGAAAGGAGTCAAAGAAAGAAGGCACTTTAGGAGATTGAGACGCGGCCTTTTAAAGTGTCTGAGTCGTGGTTCAGTTGCAAGCAGAACGGGTCTAGACCTGTTGGGTAACGGGTCCAGACCTGTTGGGTAACGGGTCCAGACCTGTTTCGTAACATGTCCAGACCTGTTGGTAACGGGTCCAGACCTGTTTGGTAACGGGTCCAGACCTGTTGGTAACGGGTCCAGACCTGTTTGGTAGCGGGTCCAGACCTGTTGGTAACGGGTCCAGACCTGTTTGGTAACGGGTCCAGACCTGTTGGTAACGGGTCCAGACCTGTTTGGTAGCGGGTCCAGACCTGTTGGTAACGGGTCCAGACCTGTTGGTAACGGGTCCAGACCTGTTGGTAACGGGTCCAGACCTGTTGGGTAACGGGTTCGTGTCCCAGCTTCACGTCGCCGCTGACAGACTGTAACATCTTTATTTATTGGGTTTCACTTCAACTCCATTCACTGTATTTATTAGGTTTTCACAGTTCTGCTCCTCCAACATGACGCTGAACGCATCATGCAGGGTCAAAGTCGGTTATTCCCAGTGTTTGTTTGTATTATACATTTTATTTTTAGTATATATTAGATTTGATTATGTTTGTATGGTGAAACAAACTGAATGAATCTGGGTTGTGAGGGCTGAGATTTATATGATGTCCATCAACATGAAGGCGTTGAGATGAGTCGCAGCTCGTTGGATTCTTAATATGAGAACTCACGTTTTTTCTTCATGGGTTTTAAACTCGTATTTTAACATTTGAATTGACGCACAGCCGTTTTAATTCTGCCCCCATCACGACCCTTCACCTACAAGCAGGAAGGAAATTTCACAAAAGAACTTGAAACATTTAAAATCATCTTTCCAGACAAACTGATGAGCAGCTTTTCTTTCACTCTTTTCTCTCCTCCTGTTGCACTAGTGGATCCACGTGACCTGAAGAATCCATTTGCCAAATAATAAAAAGTACAAAACCTTAAAAGCTGAGAACTAAAACTTTCCCCTCAGCATTGCTAAATCTGTATAAATAGACTTTATTTTTATACTCCCATGTAGAAACGTCCCAGAAGCCCCCTGTGTTCCTGTGGGTGGTGCACTGTGTTACGTGGCGGGCGGCGTTACATCACTTCCTCTCTTAATGCATTCAGACCGCCAGCTGCTGCTGTTTCCATCCCTGGTTTTACTTTCACAAACATTTCTTGGAGGTAGAAATAATCTCATTGGTTGACTTAAAGTTGCTAGCAGCAAAGTCACCAAGTTGACAACGGTGGTCTGATGTTACTTTGCCAGAGAAACTGGTTGTTTGTCTCGACCCTCGATAGAGAAACGCTTGTAGAAGTAAAGCGTTGACATTCCTGAAAGACGTCTCCCTACAGGTGAGACAAGGACCAAATAGGCGTGGTTAGCCCCTTTCAGGTAGACCCACCCAAATATAGGCCCCTCCCACCGGGCAGGGCAGGAAACTAAATTCTTCTTCTTCTCAAACAGCCAAATATCCAGCGGTCGTTTCCCACCCTACCTCTTAGCAACGCCCCTGCAATGTTGTCATGACAACACTACAACATTATAACATTACAATGTTACAACATTACAATGTTACAACGTCACACCGTTACAATGTTACAGCGTTACATTATAACTACAATGTTACAACGTCACACCGTTACAATGTTACAGTGTTGTGGCATTATAACATTACAATGTTACAACATTACAATGTTACAGTGTTACAACATGACATTACAACGTTACAATGTCACACCGTTACAATGTTACAGTGTTGTGGCATTATAACATTACAATGTTACAACATTACAATGTTACAACGTCACACCGTTACAATGTTACAGTGTTACAACATAACATTACAATGTTACAATGTCACAATGTTACAGTGTTGTGGCATTATAACATTACAATGTTACAGTGTTACAACATAACATTACAACGTTACAATGTCACACCGTTACAATGTTACAGTGTTGTGGCATTATAACATTACAACGTTACAATGTTACAACATTACAATGTTACAACATTACAATGTTATAACGTCACACCGTTACAATGTTACAGTGTTACAACATAACATTACAATGTTACAATGTCACACCGTTACAATGTTACAGTGTTGTGGCATTATAACATTACAACGTTACAATGTTACAACGTTACAATGTTACAACATTACAATGTTACAACGTCACACCGTTACAATGTTACAGTGTTACAACATTATAACGTTACAACATTACGTTACAACATTACATCGTTACATCACACCGTTACCATGTTACAGTGTTGTAACATTGTAACATTACAATGTTACAATGTTACAACGTCACACCGTTACAATGTTACAGCGTTACAACATTATAACATTACAACGTTACAACATTACATCGTTACAAAGTCACACCGTTACATTGTTACAGCGTTACAATGTTACATTGTTACAATGTTAGTGTTACAACGTCACAGCATTACAATGTTATAGTGTTACAATGTTACAGTGTTACAATGTTACAACATCACAGCTTTACAACATACGCCTCATGAATGTATAATTAGTAAGGAGATAGGAAACGAGGAGACTCGTGGAGGAAGTCTAGGAGCAAGCGAAGAGTACAATCAGTGTTGATAATAGTCACACAGGACAGGAAGGCAAAATGACAACATACATATTTGACAGATATCTTGACGACCAGTAGAGGATGGCGTTGCTAGTTGCTAAATCAAATTCAGTCCAAAGTCGAACACATCACAAAGTTAGTTGGTATATTTTTGATTTCTCCTCCTGTACCTACAATCCAAGTGTCCCTTCGAGGAAGTACTCACAGCTATGCATTGAGATCAAGTTACACGGGTGTTTTCTAAAGGTCTGATTTTAACTGTCGATGCTTCTTGTAACTTGTGTTTTATGGCCGTCTAATGTGTGTGTGACTGTGTGGAAGTCACACACTCATTCATTAGACCCCAACAAGCCAGTGTTCCAACTCATTGTGTATTTACTGAGCAGTCTTGATCTTGTATTGTATGATATGATGTACATATGTACGTTTTATAGCTACCTGACACGGAATATTCCTTTTGTATATGACTTTTAATAAAACGACTTTCCCCAAAGTACCGCAGTTTGATTTCTTCTTTGTTTGAAAGAAAAAGAATGAAAGAAAGGAATGAAGTTTAGATCAGTTGCTCTATTTTTCCATCCATGAGGCCACACTGCCACCATGTGGTGAAATCCAAGAGTACACAGTGTGTAATTGGAAAGCTGTTACCTGCTGACTATTGATTATTCATTGGCTTGTTTAAGGGATGAGAGTCCGACTTTTCTCTGTGGGGGTCCAGGTTACATCCTTAGACCTGGAATCTGTGATTTGCGCTCAAGTGTGCCCTCTTGTGGCTATACAGGAGAATTACAGCAGCACACCCCAGGATGTAAATAGTTGGTTAGCTAGCTTGCTGATGCTAACTAGCATGGCAATGATCAGTTGGATCATCATGACCAGTAACGTTATCTACGTTAGCAGTTGCCACCTTCATTTCATCCTTTCATTTTTCATTTTTATTTCCTAATTTTCACATCAGTGTTATACTTCTAAGTGTACACCATGAAGTTGTGATATAAAGATTCATGTTAGCTTCAAATCCTGGGGGGGTTCTTCTTACATGCTGTGCTAAGTACAGTGAATTGTATTTGTATTTAAAACAATGTTGTTGGTTGCAGCTGCTACAGTTTCAGTATGGATGTATAAAGTACAACCTGTTAAACAAGATGGGTGAGGTTGAGCCCAGCGGGGGTCAAAGGTCCTCGTGTGTATGTGGCATTAACTCTAATTCATTAATGTATTAATGAAGTAATGAATGAACAGGCAGAAATAAGAAGGTGGGTAAAGTGAGTTGAGGTGGGTTTACCCTCCACCACACACACACACACACACACACACACACTTGACATAAAGCAGTGTGTTGTGGGGGATGTGCAGCTTGTGTCTGGCTCCTGCTGCATTCTCCCACAATGCATTGTCCTTGACCTACATTGAGACAGGCTCAAGACAACCGTCAGCACCAACTACCCTGAAGTTCCCGTCTCAAACACCATCAGTGAAACAACGTTTCTTCTTCTGGTCTCATTAATAATCTCATCAGACTCACCAACGCTTTTGTGCTTGGAGTGATTACGCAACAATCGCTCCAAGTAGGTGTGTGTGTGTGTATGTGTGTGTGTGTGTATGTGTGTGTGTGTGTGTGTTAGGGTGTTAGGGTGTTAGGACGACGCTGGCATGTCAAGGGGGGGGGGGGGGGGCTCCACGCTTTCCCAGGCCAACACAATGAGCTTGCACTACAGAAGCTTGTGGGGGGGCGGGGTCAAACTACGGAGGCCCTAGACGGCCCTGTATCAATGTCTGTCTTACACACACACACACACACACACACACACAGGAATGCCAAGCCACCAAACACAAGGGTTACTGGTCACTGGTCACTGGTCTCTCTATCTCTCTCTCTGGATGTTGTAGCCTCCCTCCCCGGGGGGTCGGTAGGTCACTGTGATCTCTCAATAACCACCAGAGAGGACGGATCAATACCATTCATTTGGTATTGATCCCTTTTGAAGAGTATTGATTTGAAAGTTATTTTGAATCCAGAACGGGAGGATGAACCGGTGTCGTGTTACTTTACACATATTTCACACTATTTCATTTCTATTTCTGTTTTGTAATAAATTTGTTAGTGGCCAGTTTGTGTCATGTGATTTGCATTATTTAAATATAGACTGACCAATTAACAATAATCAATAATAATTATCATTTCAAAAATATGTTTCCCATTCAAGACATTCTCTACATCTGTGAAATTGTTACATAAAATATCAGTATAAAATACAAAAGTTTGGTATCGCACATGGAGACGCCTATCAGTGGGCGGGGTCAGAGAGTGGGCGGAGCCAAAGACCGTTTTTCTGGCTACTTGCTGCAGATAAAAGATTAAAACCTGACTGGTTGTTTCCTCTTCAATCGGGAAGGCAAGTTAGAACACAAGTGATATTAGCTAGTTAAGGAACGAGTTAGCCTGGCTAACTAGCCTAGCTAACCCTCCTGGCTAGCTAACGGTAGACTGAAGTATTTTTGTATTTGTATTTTTGTATTTGTATTGTATTTCTAGGTAGTTCCTGCTGCCCGTCGACCGGTCGGTCAGCTTCCCTCCCACCTGGTTTCTGCTCCTTCTGGGTGTTTAGTGTGGATGTGAGAAGATAAAACCTTCAAGTCGTCTCCTGGAGGTGAAGCCCCCCCCACCCCCCCCCCAGCCTGGTGGGTTCAGTCTGTCACACAAACCTCCAATAGGTTCAGGAATATTGATCTGCTGGTTGATTACTAGTAAACATGTAAAAACACACTGTACCAAACCAACCGCTCATCTCAGATGTTCATTTATTTAAAACATTCCAATATAAAAATGAAAATTACACATTTCTGGATTGTTCTATGTACATAACATACATCTGTAGGATCCACATGGTTCTTGGTCCGCTGCAGGTTTACAGTCCGTCTGGACCGGCTCGTGTCCAGCGTCAGTCCAGTTCATGTTAAGGCACCGAGGAGAAGCTGGGCTCCGACAGCATCACAGCAAAATCATAAATAGGTTTCGCCTTTGGCAGTGATCAATAACTGAATTCATTAAATGCTGAAATTCTTTTTGTACATATGAACATTAGACATCGTATATAAGAAATAAATACACGTTTAAAAACACAAGAACTCTGCGGGGGGTAGGAGCTCCTACCGTCAAGTTTCCCAGGAATGTAACGCAAACAGCGGCTGAAAGGGAATGACTGAGCCAGTGTGTGTGTGTGTGTGTGTGTGTGTGTGTGTGTGTGTGTGTGTGTGGTACAGCATATCAGATGACTGGTTCATCCTATGGCTCATGTAGCTACAGAGAAACACCGTTCAGTTTCAGAGCAGATTCACTTGATCGATCCACTCAACAACACGAGTCCTGGAGGTCCTGGACTCGGGGATTAAAGTGGTTTGGTGGTGACCCCCTTTATTAAAAAAAAAGAAAAAAAAGTGTCTTGAGCTGGGGTGTCTGGTGTGGGAGGCAGACCTGAACCCCTCACCCCCCCGGGGGTCCCACTCCGCCTTGGATCCTTTTCAAGACTCCATCACTTCACAAGCTTGAAACATTTAATCTCAAACCAAAAGTAAAACCAGAACCTGGAGTCCCGGTGGACAGGGCCCGGTGTGCTGCTGCAGGAAGGGCAGGCACTACATGTCGTCTGCAGGCCACAGTGGCTGGTCAAGGTCAAAGGTCACCAACCACTTTCACCACGATGGTCGGTCGACCCTGACGAGTCTCCAGACTGGGAATGAACTGAAAACCCACTGAAACCTAATTTAGTGTCAAATAAAAATGAAACGTGCTGCGGAAAAGTCGACGTTTAGTAAAAAGCTCTTCCTGTCGGTCACAGGCTCGGGTACCGACGTGGTCAGAGAACGCTTCAGTCACTTCATTGGTGGAGCGGTTGAGGGGGCGGGGCTCCGCTGGCCTTGTGAAGCTCAGTGGTTGGTGGGTTTCTCCGTGCTGTTGGGCGGAGTCAGGATGGCTCCGGCGGCGACGGGCGACAGCTGGCAGTCGGCGTCGACCTGATGCTCCTGAGCCTTCCTCTGCAGGGAGACACAAAACCTCTTATCTTCTGACTTATCATCTTATCATCTGCAGTACATGTAAGGTAGTAGGAATCAAACCCCCAACCCCGGCAGTGCTGCCTTGCTCTACAGGACCAGGTCTTCTACAGCACCGAAATCAGTTTTACTGCCCACACGAGTCTCAACAGACACATTAGAAGATACATTTAGTGCATCTGGTGTTGGTTCTGGTCTGGACTACGACCCAGAAGACCCCGCCCTGCTCACCAGGAGGTCCAGGTAGTCCACGTGCGTCTGGATGTTGTGTCTGTCGTCCGGTTTGACCTTGGGGAAGTCCTTCAGCTGGGCTCTGGGACGGCGGCGCAGCGCGTCCATGAAGGGACTCATCCACCGGACACAGGGCGCCACGCTCTCCCACGTCAGACCTGACACACGAACACACCGTCAGTGACCGCCGGCAGTTCTGGATAAACTCAAAGAGGTCTTGAAGGTCTTGAGTTTCATCCAGACCAGCTCTGAACCTACCTGACACCTTGTGGACGACGTCGAAGGAGGAGCAGTGGCAGAACGCAGCAGCAGCCAGAACGCTGTAGGAGTAGTCCAGCGCGCTGACGTCCATGATGCACAGGTCCAACAGCTGCAACACGAGAGGTCAAAGGTCAATATGCTTTAATGTTTGGATCCAGAAAAAACAAAGTTTCTGGATTTCCTGTAAAAACACCGTGGACAGCAGAGTCAGCCTGCAGGGCTTCGCTCCTCCTGTTGTGATGCTGGTGGCGTTTACCTGTGTGACCTGGATGTAGGAGTCCTGGGAGAACTGGGGCACCAGGAAGTCTCCGTCCCTCTGCGCCTCCACCTGGGAGTACAGCTTCAGCCAGGAGATGGGGGTCTCCGGACACAGGTTCCAGTCCAGCGCCTGCAGGGAGACCAGACCAGGACCAGGAGACTCTAGTCAGCAGCGTTACATCTGGAAGAGGCTGAGCCTCCAACCTCGCAGGTTTGATTCCTCTGTGTGTGTGTGTGTGTGTGTGTGTGTGTGTGTGTGTACCTTCAGGATGATGAGCTCGGTGCGCTGGATGTCCCACATGTCACAAGCTCCGTCGGTCACGTAGGCGAACTCGTAGATCTTAGGAGGGTAGATCTCCTGAAGGACCAGAGGGAGGACCCGTTAGAGACCAGAGGACCAGACGGACACGCCCCCACGCCACCAACCCGCTGACCCTCAACCCAGCTAACCTACGCTGACCCTCAACCCGGCTAACCTACGCTGACCCTCAACCCGGCTAAACTACACTCTTCATCAGGCACAACAGTCTTCCTCTTTAGTCACAATGAAATTAAAATCTTTTCACCTCCGAATCCACAATATTGGAACAATAGTACCTGAAGCTCAACAACACAAAATGGAGGAGGAGGAGGAAGAGGAGGAGGGACCTGGAGGAGGATGGGGGACATGGAGGAGGAGGAGGAAGAGGAGGAGGGACCTGGAGGAGGATGGGGGACCTGGAGGAGGAGGAGGAGGGGGGACCTGGAGGAGGAGGAAGAGGAGGGACCTGGAGGAGGAGGAGGAAGAGGGGGGACCTGGAGGAGGAGGAGGAGGGACCTGGAGGAGGAGGAGGAAGAGGAGGGACCTGGAGGAGGAGGAGGAAGAGGGACCTGGAGGAGGAGGAGGAGGGACCTGGAGGAGGAGGAGGAGGAAGAGGAGGGACCTGGAGGAGGAGGAGGAAGAGGGACCTGGAGGAGGAGGAGGAAGAGGGACCTGGAGGAGGAGGAAGAGGGACCTGGAGGAGGAGGAGGAAGAGGAGGGACCTGGAGGAGGAGGAGGAAGAGGGACCTGGAGGAGGAGGAGGGACGTACCTCTGCCTTGGCAGCGATGAAGAGGGCGGTGATGCCGATGAGCTGCAGGTAATCCTTGTTCATGTTGTCCTGCGTCAGCATGAAGCGGTCGAAGTAGTCCTGGGCCAGGTAGGAGGTCTGGCGGTGGAGGCAGTACACCTCGCTCACCTACACACACACACACACCATCAGCTGACTGGAAGGAGGCGGCCATTTTGTTGCCCTGACCAGCCTCTCAAAGAAAGCCCCCCCCTCCACCCCAAGCGCCCCGGAGCCTCGTACCTCGAACAGCCAGTCCAGGAGGATGGCCCTCATCTTGGGCTGCACCTTGGGGTGCTGCTGCAGGTAGCTCTTGTCGTGGACGTACTTCAGCTCCTTGTTCAGCATCTTGATCCACACGTCGTCCGAGCCGGCCCAGCTGGAAGAGACCAGACGCCAGTCAGACGCCAGTCAGACGCTCGTTTGTTTCTCACTTGGATTTCTGTTTTCTTTCTTCACATTGTAAATTACTTTTACGCTTCATCAAAGTTTAAGAATGAAAACTGATGTTCATTTATTACCCAAATACAAGATTCATTTCTATTTATTTTGGTAAGTAAGGAGATCAAGGTAGCTCATAAAGTCAACTGAGCTTCAAGGATTTAAGACCTTTTAATGTCAGTTAGAAATAAATACAGTACCAGTCAAACGTGTGGACACACCTGTTTCTGTTTCTCATGATCTTAAAGACATTTTGATATAAAGGCTTGATGCTTAAAATGTTCTTAGACAAATAGAGAAGTTGATGCCTGTGTATGAATTTATTTTCAAAACTTACATTTTAATTAAACTGAAATGCACCTTCAACAAGTAGTTTTCATTTAGACTTTAGAGGTGGAGAATGTTGAACCACAATGATTAAATCATCATTTTAAACACTCACATAGTGATTGTGGCCTTTAAAAGTTCATTTGTGGAATTTATTTGCTTGTTAATGCCAAAGGGTTTCTACTTTGAAGAATCTAAAATATAAGATAGTTTTGATTTTTTTGGTCACTGCATAATTCCTTTTGTGTTATTTCAGTAGTTACTTTACTATTATTCTAAAATAGTGGAAAATTGTAAAAATAAAGAAAAACCCTTTCTATGAGTAAGTGTGTCCAAACCTTTGACTGGTACTGTATAAGACCAATTTCACATCTGAAAATAAAAAACACCTTAAAAACTGAACTTAAGATTTAAACTGTATTCATTTTGTCACGTGAATCAAATGGTCGTCGTCTCAGTTTGGGATGAAACTCTCAGATCTTCAAAGCTGGTGGAGACGGAAACGACCAGACAAAAGACACAACGACTCGGTGGAGAGGCGACCATTGAGGTGTAAAACACACACACACACACACACACACACACACACCTGAGACAGGGAATGGGCGAGGGTTTGATGAAGAGGTTCTTGAACGTGTACTGCTTGAAGCTGGCCGGGTCGGCGCTCGGCTGCAGCTCCTTGTGAGGCGTCTCGATGAGGACGCACGGACTGGCCCCGCCCTCCGACCAGCACTTCTGCAACACAACAACACAGACGGTTACCGACGTCCAGCTGATGACCTCACCGTCTGATGACCTCACCGTCCGACACCCAGGACAACAGTGGCTTCATTTCCCAGATCTCCGACATTACAAGCAACCAGCAGTAAGGAGGTCAGGGGTCAGAGGTCACAGCAGCCTGACAATGGCGGGAACAAACATTCTTGCGACCCCAGAACGATCATATCTGCTTTGTTGAATACTGCTTTCTGATTGGCCCATGAAGTCGGTCTGTGTCACATCTAATCATGTCACTCCGTAGTCGAGGAGTCCGACCATTTGGTTGATTTCTGATCAGACCAACAGGCGCCACCTTGTGGCAAACAGACGCCACTGCAGGTCGCTCTGCTGGACTAGTTTAGTTTAGTTTGTCTTTTTAAATCAGCAAAGACTTCAAACATCAGACAAGAAATACTCAGGATGATGTGAGCTGGTCTGGAGTCTGCCCTGATAACCAGCTTGCTGTTACACTTCTCAGAGATGGACAGACATTTGAACACATCACATATAAAACATGTGTTCAGTAAACTGCCTCCATATTGACGAGCATCACGAGGTATTACTGGACCGCAACCTTCTCTGCAAATTTGGTGATTGCTCATGTCCATGTTCGTGTGCATGCTAACCATGAAAAACATTTTAAAAAGGTGCCTGACACACTCGCTGAAAGGGAGGATCCACAAAACAGATAATAAACTAGCAACAAAACACACCCGGGTCCAGCTCTTATCAGCACACACACCCGGCGCATCACTGACCTGTATCTCATAGCTTTGTTTCTTGGCAGCAGGTTGCAGCTTCTGTTTGTTAGACTGGGGAGGAAACAGAAACACAGCAGGTGAGTTATAACAGATGAAGTAGGAAACACAATCCAGAGGAAAATGGTTAAAATACAAAGAAATCCAAATTAAAAACAGAAACTCGTAATGTTCAAACCTCTGATCTCCTCTTCCTGGCCGGGACCCTGGCTGCCGGCTCGGGGGCGTTCTCATCCCTGGCCTGCAGTGTGATGCGACCGCTGAAATGAAACAGCACAAATTAATCAGAGCTACTTTACAGAAGAATCAATCTTACTAACTAGCAAATTAAACTCTTCCTCATCTAGCCGGGGCCTCCTGGAGGTCCTTGGACCCCCGTTTGGGACCCCCCTGACTCCAGCTCCAGCAGCTTACCTGCGTCTAGACATGCTGGCTGTAGTTGAGGCTCCACTGCAAAGAAAACGGGGAGAGATTAGATCAGATGCAACTTTAATCATCTGTGTGATGAAACTGGGGCGTCGCAGCAGCAAATATCAGGATACAGCAAAGACCATCAGGAGAGAAAGAACAGGGGCGTGGCCTAAAAACATCAGGTCTTAACCATTACATAAATATCATGTTAGTAAAGTTGCAGATGAAAGCCGAGTGGTAGATGAACTAGTTCCATAAACACCGAGCCAAACTAGCCGGTGATACCAGGTAACAGGTAACTACTACTGACTAAAACACATGGGGGCATCCTGGGACCTCAAGGACCCTGGAGACTCCTGGAGCCACTGGGCTGAACCACCACATCTAGATAGGTTCATAATTTAGAGACTATATTATCATCATCATCGTCATCATCGTCATCATCATCATCATCATCAATTTGACTGTAACCATAGTAACTATAAAATCTAAGAATGAGCCAGACTAGCTGGCCCAGGACCAACTAGCTAGTGATAACCAGCTAATAACGAGATCAGACCCCAGAGTGTGGATGTTGTCCTAGTTAGTCTTGGTTAGTCTGGTTAGTAAAACTGAACCAGTTGTCTGATCAATAAAGCCAGACAGCTAACAGCACTAGCTAGTAGCAGCCAAAAGGAGGGGGCTGCTTCTAAGTTCCTAGTTTGGACACAAAAGATGCCAATAAATTCTCTTTTTCAACCAAGGTTTCTCATCTTCGGTAGAGAAACAGCTTCCCTGGCTGATCTGGGAGCAGTTTGAACGAGTTAAAACGTTTAAATATCAAATATAATTTAAGGTTCAAAATCAAAGACGCGCCAATTTAGGCAGCAAAGCGGGAGGATTTGAGCCCTGCCTCCCCGAAGCTCCCCCACATCTGCCGGGGAAAACTGGTGGAAAAGTCCGCCAACCTCACATATTACCGCTTTATAGATCTCGGATGAGTCTGATAAACTGGTAATAAGTTGATATTTACATCCTAAACTTGTGGAAAGCCCAATAACCCCTAACAACACGTCCTACTAACCCGAGTCCACACCGAGGCTAGCTTGGGAGGGCAGCTAGGTTAGCCAGCGTAGCTCGGTTACTGCTAACTAGGTCAATAAGAAGTTAACCCCAACATGCAGGTAAACTTGTAATCTAAAGGGTCGTGTGTGTGTAAACGTGCACAGTCGCCTGGTTTTAGCAATCCAGACAAAATATCACAGGAGAACCTGAACAAAAGCAGCAAAAGGGCTGTGTGGTTGTGGAAGCAGCAACACGCTTGACCAGATTGAGTTGGTTAAAACATAAAAACAGCAGATTTCACGAAGATTCGAGAATAAAACACACGATCCGAACGAGATAACTTCGACTTTAGCAGTGGAAACTTATCAGAATGTAAAGTAAAAGTCCAAAAAGTTGTGGGAGCCTCCATGTTGGTTCAGATTAAGACCACTAAACCCAAACTAGACCCTTAATGGACACAGCATGAACACCCACACGAACGAGCAACCCAGGAAAACATCGGATGTGGAAATATACTAAAAAATAATATATATATATATAAAAAATAATAAACGTGAGGACGGGCTCGGTGGTCTTACCTCCGGGATGAAGAATAGATGAATGAATGGATCAGCTGTGGCGCCGGCGCCAACCCTTATATCCTCAGCTATCTCCGGCCAGTGCGCATGTGTGTTCCCGGTCGTTTAAACGCGCTAAATGTTCAAATATGAATAACGATTATTGCAAAGGCTCAACGATGCCCGTTTATATTGACCGGATTTACTCACCTCAACCATAATACACGCTGTTGGAAACGTTAGGACACGGTTAGAAGCGTCGTTCACCGGGTGAATGATGAAGTACGTTCATTAGCGCGCGACGTACAGTAGAACGGGTTTTTACAGAAAAGGCTGTTTTCCTTAGCTTCCGGTTAAACTTAAACGACCCGGTAGACGTAGAGCTATCCTCCAAGACCAAAAATTTGTTGTTATTTTGTTGTTTTATCAAACAATTTTAACTATTTTCGATGCGCTGAAAATACTTCCGCGTTGTGATCCTGCCCGTGGGAGGAGCTTCCGAGCCGCGCAGCCAATGAGAAGCAGGCTGGCAGAGACAGCGTGCTTCCTCCTCAGGATGTAAACAAAGTGACCACGTGGAGCCGCTGTCAAACAGAGCGGCTAGAATCAAGCTGAAGTAAATGATATGACGAAACGGTAAAAACATTAATGAACATTCTGAAAATACAAATGTTTTGATTGGTTGTCTGACTTGATGATCACTGACTGGAGGTCAGATTTGACCCTCCTTTATACCACTGTGTCACCGATGTAGCAGGCAGGACGAAATAGTAGTAGTAGTAGTAGCAGTAGTAGTTGTAGTAGTAGTGGTGGTAGTAGTTGGTGTTGTAGTAGTAGTAGTAGTAGTAGTGGTAGTAGTTGGTGTTGTTGTAGTAGTAGTAGTAGTAGTAGTAATAATAGTAGTAGTAGTAGTAGTAGTAGTAGTAGTGGTAGTAATAGTAGTAGTAGTAGTCGCAGCAGTAGTAGCAGTAGTAGTAGTAGTAATAGTAGTAGTATTCTATAAAGGTGTGGAAAAACTGGCTGACTTTTATAAGAAAATTCCTTTTATCTAAACTAAACTCCACTAGGATTCAGTCTGTTACTGGTCTCGTCTACACTCATGCTTACAGTTTAACCTCTAGGCTTTTACATTTTGTTGTGCTACAAAATATTTTTAAGTAATTAAAAGGAGTACTCCTTATATTTTTAAGTAAATAAAAGGAGTCTTTTTTTTTAAATCTAGAAATTATTGTGAGGGTGTAAAATACAAATAAAAGAAATGAGGTGCTGAAGTATATACAAAAGATTAAATGGAGTAACCGGGTGTATTGGTTCCTTGTTTGAGTGAGTTGCTAACGAGACTAAAGCTCCTCTACTCGTCTGTTGAAAGTTTTCTGATGTGTTTTTTCTCATCTCTTAGAACTGATATAACATGAACCTGATAAAGGCTGATCAGCAGGATGAACAGAGACGGAGCGAATGCGTATGAAAACATTTATTGAAGGCTAATAAGAGATCACATGTATTAACTACTACAGTTTGAAAACAGATGACCCCACCTTTTTTATTAGCAATTTTTTTTCTGACCTTCAGACCAGAATGAATTGATCTATCATACATCCAAAATACAAAGGAGGAGACCAGTTATGTCGATAAATAAAAAGTTAACCCTAAAATTCCTACACCTTTTTTTTTTGGCAAAGTGCTGTATTATTCCAGTAAACTACACAAAAGCAAAATTTCTAACACTTGGTGAAAAAAATGCCACAAAAATATTTTTCTTCACACTTTCAAAAGCAACAGGAGAAAACAGGTTTGCTACATCATTCTGGATTTTGTTTCTTAGAAAAGCTGTGATGGGCTGGGCGGGCGGCGGAGAGTGAAAAAGCTTCCTCCAGTGGTGCATAGTTGGTTTCTGATGTCTGTCTGAGTTCATGATGTCCGCCCCTGGACGCGAGAGAGAGTTCAAGTTCTTCATCGATGCATTGTCATTACAATATTTCAACCTGGAAGGCACGTGATCCACAACGACAAATTTCAAGGCATTGAACAAAACATTAGAAATCCCTGTTAGTTTCATGATCGAGAGCTGAGGCCGAGCTGCGGGCCGAAACGAGAGGCGGCTCCCGACAGCTTCGCTCCTCAGAAAGAAAACACAAAGAAACGATTCCCTTCTGTCCGTCTTGTTCGTCTGTTTCACAACACAAATAAAAACTGAGCGTCTGATTGCAGAGACGTTTGAAAGTAATAAAAAGCTTAAATAGACCAGAGGATCACTCCACTACCATCACGACTATGTACAGCCTAACAGATCCTTGTTAGTGTTTCCGTCCATAACAAGCCTCATGTTAGTCACTCAGAAGTCACCAGGCCGTCTGCAGACTCTCAAAATCTTACTTTTCTTTCTTTCATTTATATTCCACTTCTACTAGGGACAATTCCCTAAACGTGTACTTCACATTTTGTCATGTACTACTTTTGTAATCTTGTGTTGTACCATGTTTAACGTGTCGTCTGAAATAAATGGAAAAAATGGCGTGGGATCATTTTCAATTCAGTCTTATTGAAGAACATTCTCAAAGTGAATTTGAGTGAGAAACGAGTGAAATCATCCATTTTCCATTTGTTCTAATAAAAATAAGATTTTAAGAGTCAAAACGATTTGGTGACTTCTTCAGATGTCTCTGCAGAGTGAAGGTCGCCTGGAGGTCAGAGTGAAGGTCGCCTCAGAGCACCAAGGCCAGAAGAACTAAGAGCATAACAACAGTAAACTACTGCAGGTTAAAGATCAATGCTACTTTTTGGTTTAAATATTTCAACAGTTTAACAAAATGTAACTAGGTTAACTTGGAAAACAGAAAAGGTAAAAGGCATCAAATACAACTACAGTCATGTAAGGTAACTGAGCATCATATATACACAACAGTTTGACTCCATGTTGAACAGTCGATTCACAGTCCTGGGACCGAGGAGGAGATTTAAAACTCGATTGTTAATAACAAACATTTTCACGAGGGAAAGCAGACCGGCCGGTGGAAAGGCCCGGCCTGCACAAAGACAATTATCAGCCATCAAGTAAATCTGCATTGTCGTAAAGTGTAAAGGTGATTGGTTCTGACCCTGAGAAGAGGACTGCAGATTTCTGTTTTAAGAACAAACACAAGATAAAAACAACAAAGAGAGAAAATCTTTTTCGTTTTCTTTTTTCCCGCCATCTGACGCTAACACGCTAACACGCTAACAACCATGCAACGAACTGCACACTAACAACACACATACCTATGAAGATACCATAGACGCAGATATACCAACTATACCATAGACGCAGATATACCGACTTCATACTGATATGTAATTTGTTTTTTTCTTTTCAAAAAATATTTTGGAAGTTTTTTTTAAATACATTTTACATTTCTTTTCATCTCAAAGCTACCATTAAAACAAGGCGTTAGTGATATCAACCCAGTCATTTTTACCTTCTTTTCTTTTTTCAAAAAATATTGTGAAAAGTACTGAATTACAAAGTCAAAGGCAAGTTCACCCAGAGGACAGGGGAAGAGTCATGGTGTCGCACCTCCAGCCTCGGGACAGGAAGTCAAAGGAGAAATCCACCTAGTCTGGTGTTCTGTTCCTCCAATCGTAGACGACGCGTCGCGACGTTGAGATGCTTCCAGTCTGATATCAGAAAATGTTTCATGATCTGAAACATCAACGGTAACCGTCAGGTTCTGGTGTCAGCCAATCAGAATCAAAGAGCGAGGGCTTCTTTCCAGACCAGAATGCAATGCAGCCGTATACACGTGTAACCCCCATGTTCTGTCCCCATACGCCCTTTGGTTGAGAGCAAGTTCACACCCGTTGTCTGGGGGTTGTCGAAAGGCACTCTGGGAAATGTAGGAGATCACTAACTGAAGTAGGTTGAGGGAAAGTGATGACACAATTGATCTTGACTTGATCATAAAATAGCTGGAATGCATTGAACACCACAGGGTGCTGATAGATCCGGTGGATCTCTGGGTGGATTTTTCCTTTGACCCGTCCTGCGTCGGCCACAGTGATTGGTCGAGTTCAAACTTCACCAACGTCTTTCACTATTTTCCAGCCAGCTAGATGTTTAGAAAAGAACAGGACAGGCGTGATGGACCAGAACTGGTCTGGCGGCCCGACGGCTGACACAACTGGTGAGACCCCGCGGCCTCGCGATGACATCACCGTGACATCACAGGATCGCTCTGAGCCGCGTCGACACGCCGTCGGTGGACGAGACCCCTCGACCGTGAACCTGCCATTGAGTAAAGTGACCTACAGCATTGATTCTACACATTACGTTGTCCATGAAGAAGAGAAAGACGTTACATCACTTCCTCCCTGTGATGGGACACGAGAGGGAGAACAAACACATGGATGGATGGATGAGGGAGAATATGACGGCCTCCCTTTTCTTAGTCAATATGAAGTCGGATGGACGAGGAGGAGGGCGGCCACTTCCTCGTTCTACCAGCCAATCATATTTTAGAACGGAGCGAGGCGTAAAGATGACGGCTGGTTACCAGAGAACTAACTAACTAGCTAACCAGAGAGTCACCTGACTTTAGCTGGTGTCAATTTCCCACATTGATATGGGAAGATGGAGGACAAGGTGTGTGTGTGTGTGTGTGTGTGTGTGTGTGTGTGTGTGTGTGTGGCTGGCTAATTCTGGTTTGTGTGCAGGTGGAGTGATGATGATGATGATGATGATGATGATGATGATGATGATGATGATGATGATGATGATGGACGATGGGAAGATGAGCTCCGTCCTCCTCAGAAGTTGAGGTGTCTGTGGCTGGGCTGGTGGAGGTACACGGCGCCGGCCTTGGGGTGCCTCAGCAGGTTGAGGCGCCGCAGGGCGTTGCGGGACGCCGGCGGGGCGCGCTGGGCGAGGCGTCCCGACTGCTGCTGGACCTGCTGGACCTGCTGGAGGAGGCTGGCGCGGGCGGAGAGGGCCGCCGCGTAGCAGGCGGCGTGGAGGCTGGAGCGGCGCTGGACAGCCGCCACCTCTGGCCTGCAGGGGGCGACAGACACAGGGGGAGAGAGGTGAGAGGCGGGACACGCAGAGCCCCTCTACACCGGGCGTAGACTTCAGACTGCATGCAGCTACACTGAGACGTCTCCGTAGTTTAGTAGTAATTTAGTTTGTTTGTTTAGTTTTAACCGACACCAGGAAGTCAGACGTTGAGTGTTGCTCAACGTGTCGCCTGGTTCAGTTTTAGTGACTATAATCTTGTTCTGCTGTAATCACCTTACCTGTGACGAGGGGTGTCCAGCGAGCGCCTGCCCTTCTCCTTCCCACCCATGGGTGCCGGGGCGGCGGGCGGCTTGCCAGGCAGCCGGCCCAGACCCAGACCCAGACCCAGACCCAGGTCCAGGGAGCGGGGGAGGGGGTCGAGGGCCAGCCGGGGGGGGCTGCGGTGGGCGTAGACGGACATGCTGGGGTGCTCGATCAGCAGGTTCTCCAGGGGGCTGGTCTCCAGCAGGACCGGCTGGTTGCTGCGGCCCGTGAAGCAGGGCGGGGGGGTGACGAACCAGCTCTCCTCCAGGGAGCAGGCCTCCAGGCGCAGGAAGCCCCCTTCCTCCTCCACCTCCTCCTCCTCCTCCTCCTCAGGGCCGCCGTCCGGGTCGGTGTCGGCCATGGAGTTGAGGGAGGTGCAGGAGGCGTAGCGGATGGGGGGACTGGCCATCGGGGAGGGGATCATCACCAGGTCCTCCTGTTCTTCCTCCTCCTCCTCCTCCTCCTCCTCCTCAGGGCCGACAGGAGACCCAGGGAGGCGGTCACCTCGTGGGCTGGAGCAGGCCTCGGCTGCAGAGACAGAGTGGGCTTGGGTCAATGTGATGGTACAGAAAGGTCACAGGTTCAACTCTCAACAGCCGTGTGTCCCTGAGGACAAAAAGTGAAAAGTGCGCAGTACACTTGTTGTACATGTCCACCTCCAAGCCTACAAACCGGATGTAATACCAGAACCCGCCAGCAGGTGGCACTGTGGCACAAGAGATTCAGACATAAACAATCTTTTTCTCTGATGCCGAGGAGTCGAAGCCCTGCAGGCATCAACCACACAACTAAAACTGTGTGTGTGTGTGTGTGTGTGTGTGTGTGCGATCAGGTATTTAATCACACAATCTTTCCATTCTTTATCTTTATCTGCTACATGAAGCACCAAGATCCTCTAACGCTGCACGATGATTCACGGAGACACGAGGTGGAAAAGCACCGTGATGTCGGGTTGACAGGTTGACAGGTTGCCGTTATGGCTGCAACTGGACTCTAAAAATAACTTTGCAAGCCCTTAAACAGAATTGAAACCAAACAGATGTGGGGTCAGATGTGGGTTCAGATGTGGGGTCAGATCGGGCCAAAGAGCAGCGATGTTTGATCTCCTGCTCACAGAGAGTTTGAGTTTGCAACCACGTGACAACAACAACAACAACAACAACAACAACACAGCGTACCATCTTCCTCATTCTCAACCGTCCATGTCAATAAACATGTAATCCTTTCACCTGAGGCTGTGTGTGTGTGTGTGTGTGTGTGTGTGTGTGCAGGTGGCAGACATGCAGAAGTAGGGCTGCAGGAAGTCCTTGTGTTGAACTATTTATCACAAGCAGATACTGATGCAAAACTGACAAACCACAAGGCTGTAATATTTCAGTGACAAGTGAAAAGTGTTTCTGATAACTTCCTCAACGATATTCTTTATTCTATTGAGTAAAAGTCCTTGGTACTCAAAAGTTGAAGAAAATCTTTCATTATATTCAAACCTGCAGGTTAGCAGTTACTGATTTATCAGGACCGAATCCAAACCTCAACCTTCTGCTGGAGTAGTCACAGTGTGGGCTCTGCATGTTCCCATCACCAGTTTTGTGCAACACACTCACAATTCATCAGGGAGTAACTCAACGCGGTGTAAATATCCAGGTGTCTCATCGGGCGTTTTTAGCTTCAGGAAGGTGTTGCAGCGCTGTGCCCATACATGTCCGCCTGCAGGCCACAGCCAGCGGTAACTCTACCACCACCGGGATATTTTTACCTCCGCCGGCGCTTTTGTTTGACCTGATTACAGGTTGGTTTGCCCATAAACCGCCTGACCCCCCCCCCCCCCTCTCTCCCCCCCCCAGCCAGAACTGGGCCAGCCGGCTCCCCCCACCTGAAATATTCACACGCCTGTGGAATCGGAGAAGGGTCGAGTCGGGACTCGGTGGGCTGACCGAAAACGTTGCCAAGTGGCACTAAAAGCCAGCTGGGAGACGCTGGCAGTGTGTGTGTGTGTGTGTGTGTGTGTGTGTGTGTGTGTGTGTGTGTGTGTGTGTGTGTGTGTTTATATTGTACGTGTGTCTTCGAGGGCCGCGGTACTTGAGTCTCGTCCCCAGAAGACTTTCCTGTCTTGGACTCGTCTCGTGTCTATTTTGACTATTGGATGTCGACTCAACGTTTTCCCGCCTACCCAAACAGTTTTAAAGATGTTCTCACCGGGTCCCCTGGTGGGCATGAAAACAGCCACAGGCCAAGGAGGCGGCGGCGGCGGTGGCCATGTTGACTTGGACTCGGCTTGGACTCGACTTGGACTCGACTTGGACTCGACTTGGACTCGGCTCCTGGGTCGTCGTGTGAAAGTGTGTCTGCTTTACGTTGTGAGTTTGCGTCGTCGTAGTGTGACGGAGGTTTCCATCCCTACCCAACACTACCGCTCATTTCACCTCCTGACAGGGGGAGGAGTCAGTGAGACGTGAAAACCTCTCGGCCCCGGAGCAACTAAGCAACTAGCAACTGACTTCAGACCAGCGGTGTTGTCAAAGGGATGTTAACGGACTACGGCAACTTCATGGGAAATCGGCCCGTTGGTGAACTTCCCCTTTATGTGACGACAAACCAGCACCACCTGTTCTCATGTTAGATGATGCTAGCTGTATGCTAACACGTTAGCATGTGACCAGGACAGAGATGTTGGTGGTTCTCCTATCAGAACACAGAAAAGCGAAGTTGACCAACAAGATGATTTCACCAACAAGTCGATCCTTGCTAGTCGTTGGTATTGATCAACAGCCACATCAACCCCCACAGGTCATCGCTACGGGGCAGTAAAGACTTATTGCCCCTTTAAAGACCCCCACCTCTGGAACCAAACGTAACTCTGCTGGTCTGGGATCAGATCCCACCAGAACCGTCTCAGTCAAGTCAGCTCTACTAGCCACAGCGACTAGCCGGCGTCCAATCAGCCTCTTCTATTCTCGCAGCTACTTTGGCCAAAAAAAACTCAAAATCTAAGTGGGTCGGCAGAACCACGAACTCACCCAGGTAGTCCACCAGGATCCAGTCTTCATCCTCCTCTTCCTCCTCCTCCTCCTTCCGGTCTCCAGGCCCGCTGCATCCACTCAGCTCCTCCGCTTCGTCCCCGAACAGAGCGCAGGCGAACCTCTGGAACATGGCGGGGCGTCCCGGCGGGGCGCTGGGGTGCCGAGGCTGGCGGCGGCGGCGTGAGGCTCGGAGCGGCGGCCGGGCGCTTTGGTCATCAGCTGCGGGGTCCGCCGCGGGGGGAGGGCGCCACCAGGGTGCTAAAGTGCATCAACAGGGCGTGGTCTTGGATCATCTGAGGGCCAGCGGGTGCAGGACGGGCATCGCTCGGCGTCGGGTCACCGCAGTGCAAAAAGTACAAAAAGGCCCTGAGAGGAGAGAGAGGAACACGCGGACCGTTACAGACTCAGACTGCTGATTATTAAAGGGGCACTACGTCATCCATCACCTGATTGATCTCTATTGGCAGCAAGTTGCAACATCGATCCTCACTGGTATTGATTAGCAACCCCATCAACCCTGACATATACACTATGGTCCTTTGGTGCTATGGGGCAGGAACAACAACCTACTGCCCCTTTAATAACCTTCAGTCACCAACAACAACAAACAAACAAACAAGTGAAGAAGGAAAATATGACATAAGATAAGATAAACTTTATTGATCCTGCCGTGGGGAAATTCACGACATGGTTGATATCCCGTCATACAAACTGGCTCCTCCTACGATTGAGATGCTGAATGGTGACTTTGAGTTACTGATTAGGATTTATTGAACATATAGAAGAACTTTGTGACTGAGGTGTTTCTGATGAGCGACGAGGCCTCAAAGGGCCTGATGTCCGTTCAAGGTTGTAAATGTTTACAGCCGCCGGCGAGCGTCCCTCATAGCAGCTATTATGAAAATAGAGTCCTGGACATCAGCCAATCCCCCGCTAGAGAGAGCGCACGCACACACACACACACACACACACACACACACAGGTTTGTCTGTTACGCTTCGGCGGCTCTGGAAACAAGGATTTCAATGTTGTGGACTATAAGTGGATGGAGCATGCATTTAATCTCTGTCACACACACACACACACACACACATACCGAGGTATTGACCAATATAAGGTAGTGGAGTGAATAGACATTTTTCTGCCATGATTGATTTCCTGCCAAGAAGGATAGACAGCCGGGGGAAACAGGTTTCCTCGTTATGAGCTTGCAGACGGGAAGAGATGTCATGGCGGTGTTATCTTCAGCAGTAAACAAAGAACACACACACACACACACACACACACAGCTAGAGCTTATCTGCTTTTCAAACTAGCTTGGCACGCTACAAGTGTGGGCAGACAACACGAAAAGCAATATTGAACAATGTTTCCCAGAAGCCAATGGGTTTAGTTCAGCAATAATATTTACTCAATAAATTAAAGAGACCGTGGTTAAAAGAGCAGGAGGCTCAAACTGAGAGTCTTGTTGCTACTAGAAATCTAACATGTCCTTATCATGAAAACAAGATTTGCTATTTTAAATGGGGGGGGGGGGGGGGGGCATCTATCTGTTGAAGGGGTCACAGGTGTGTGTTTATCAGGTAGTTTACAACGCCGTCCAACGTTTCCCAGCCAATCAGAACCGAGGACTGTCTGCTTCATAATCTCACCCTGCACGTCAGATGGTGAAGTTTGGAAAGTGGGAGAATATTTTACTACCAGAGTTTCTGAGTTACGATGCAATGACAACCTTTCACCTTCACATGGCAGGAAAATCGTGTTCTGTGTCAGTCAACAGTAAAAAAAAAAAAAACTTAAAAAAAAAAAAAACAACACACATGATGCTTTGTTACATGTTTGTTACCAGCCAGACTAACCATCATCACTAAAACAGCCTCCGTGTGTGTTTATCATTTGTCTTCCGGGTTTGATTTTCTAATAAAATACGTGAACGCAACGCCGTTTAGCAGCCGATTTATAAGTCGGATGTCGGATCTTCCCACCAGCACTTGAACGCACAGTTGGTTTTAAGTGAGCGCGTCTTTGTCTGTGCTGCATTAAAGTCCCCGCGGGCGGTTAGTAACTTCCGCCTCTACATTCATTAGATGCAAAACGTTTCTTTTCAGCCAAACTCCACCTCTGCAGGCCGGAACAGAGGGAGCAGCTGTGGAGGCTTTTATTCCTGCATGTCAGACAACAACAGGCTGATAATCCGCTGCACCTGCCCCCCCCTGCTCCCCCGGACTGATAACCTTACATTAAATTAGAGTTTTTAATTTAAATCATCACAAACACAAAGGGCCTTATTGTGAGTGATTAACTGTTTTAAATAGGTCACGGAATAATAGCAGAGTCCTTCTGTGGAAAGGCATGGCAGCAACATCCAGTACATCAGATTCTGTGTAAAAATACGTTGTCACACTAAACCCACCGGTGTGACGTATAGACTAGACAATATACCACTGTGCATGCATGGTTGCCTTATAACCAGGAGGTAGTGGAGGGTAAAGCCACCCAAACTCACTTTAACCACATTATTATTGGCTTTATTTATCATATTTATATACATTTTATTTTTATGTGCACTATTTTATTGGAGAGTTTACACACATTGCTGAAATAAAGCTTTGTGACAAAAACTTCAGGTATAAAACCGATGCAGCCCAAGATGGATGGAGATATGGCCTTTTCAGGAAGGGAACACATCGATGCTTCTCTGAAGATATAATTCATCTTTATTTATCATGGTCGCTGTGACTGAAGGTCAGAGTTCACCCCGCTGTCTCTCCCGAGAGAGCCAGCGGACGGCCGCCGGCCGGGCGGGCCAGGCCGCTTCAGCAGACAGGAAGGGGAGGAGGCTGTAACTCAACACCCGCTGGGCGGACCGCAGGCTGGCTGCGAAACTTTCATCTTATATCACAGAATATCTTCTATCTCCAAAACACACGATTCACTCTTCTAGTCGAGGAACCGAAGCTTTGGCCAGCCAGGCCAGACTCTCGACCAGCCGCACCAAGAATAAACACATCTCTGAACAGGCCGAATAACAAAGCTATTGTTAGCTAATAGCTAATTATGAAAAACGCCACCTCAATCCTGAACATTGATCTGATTATTGGTGTATAAAGTGTCCCGATATTGCAGTGAACACACAGAGACAGCTGGGATGGAGAAACAGGAGGAAACAGATCCCGATGAGCTTAGAGGAGAAAACAAAGAACCGACTCACCTTCGGCAACGAAAAGATGTAAACGGTAAAGGACGAATTAAGTCGCGATAAAATCCTTAATACTGAGGTAGATTCTTTCTTTTCGAAAATAGAAAAACTTGAGTTTCTTCGCAGAAGAAATAAAGTAGAAAATATAAAGTTAGGGACTGTACATCGGGAGTCACAGCGCGTTAGTTTTCCCAGCCGTCCTCAGTCCCAACTGCTCCTTTTTGTTATTGTTGTGGAGCACCAACAGCTGATCGCGGTGACGTAGGCAAGCACAGCCTATGGGAGGGAACGGGTCTGAAACCTCTCGGCCAATCACAGCGCGCTGTCGGCTCTGACGGACTGTCACCAACCCACGTGACCCCTCCCCGGAAAAGGACATGACTGGGCAAAGCGCCGCGTTGGGAGTGCCTCATAATAACAAGACTAGATCTGCTTTTATTAGACGAGTATTGACGAAATGTATAGTAGCATGTATAGTATAGTATAGTAGTATAGCAGTATAGTATTATTGATATTATGATTGGATTATTAGAAAACAGCATCATGTCTCAGAAACACGCTGACATCCGGTCGGAGTTATGTAATGACCTACGCCTATAGCCTGTACATGTTGAGGCTTTGTGTACACTACAACTCCATCAGGGGGGCTGGAGTCCTGGGAAACACTTCAAGACAAACTCAAGGCCTTAAAGTCTTTTACAGGTAGACATGTTGTGAGAAATCAGCCCATACTCCAAGATAAGATGTGGGTTGAGGTTGAATCTGATGGAACTTGCAGACAGCCTGTATGTGGCTGGTGCAGGTGAACATCATGAGATACTCAGTGGATCTTTATGGCTGTTTTCATCATGATGCAGTGATTTATCAAATGTATCAGGAAATCAAAAACTAACGTTCACTTGCTAGAAAGGTTTAATTCCAGATGAACTGGAGAGGGTTAGGGTTAAGAGACGAGAGGTTCTGGAAGATCACGTAATGAAACGAGGTCTGGGCTGCGGTAGGATCAGCCTCCTGGCATCACACTGAATGGACCCTGCACAAAGAGGATGTAAATAATACCATACTCAGTGCAGACTATCTGGGTCACTGGGGGAAGGGGGGTAATAGACTCCATCAGCCCTAAAAGGAGGGCAAATTAGGAAGAAGGGCCTGCCTAAAGACTGAGCGACACCCCCACCCCACCCCCACCCTGACCTCTGACCCCCATCCCCCTGATCCATCCATAATCTGGAGGACAGGGCGTCACTGGCTACTACTCACGATGAAAAATAAAGTCCTGTAAGAAATCCTTCCCTCTCTGGTCACATTTATTACATCTATCAGGCTGCTGTGACCTCTGACCTCCTCCTATTAGTTGCTCTGGATGAGAGTGTCAGTTGAACGCATAAAGTGTGAATGTGGAACAGGAAGCGGTCCACAGGATGAGGTTTCTGATTGGTCGTCGTGACGACTGTCTGTCTGCCAGTGGCCTGCAGCGTCTTGCCTCGTCTTGCACTTGCAGGATAATGTTCCTTACGGTGACTAAGCGTTATCCAGCTCCTCAGGTCTGACTGCTGCAAGACAAAGAGGCTCAGCCCAAAGGAGGAAGTTCCTCCCGCTGCATGATGACCTCAGCGCCGACCGCAGTGGCACACCGGAAGACCTGGCAGGGAGTCAGTGAATGTAATCCAGGTTCCTTAGCGGATGAGCCGGATCCGTTCTGCCTCTGATGATGTGTGTTGGTGTTTCTGTCCCTCAGTCTGTCTGAACGCTGATGCAGCAGAATGAGATCACGAGGCCTCATCTGCTATTTGAAGGGATTACAGGCGCCGTCTCAAACACACCGATGAGGAACTCTGACCGCATCATGGCGGATGTTTGAGTAAACCAGGATGAACCGCTGAACAGACCGGAGGGTTTTAACCAGCTTATGTCTGTTCATATCTATGGAACAGACCTGAATAGGGACACTTCAGAACGGCGCTGTAGAGCGGCGGCGGCGGAGGCGGAGCCTGCTGTCGGTCTGAGGTGCAACGCTGACCGGCTGCTGACCTTCCGGACCGCCGCCGTTTGTGAACACACATTTCCTGGAAGCCGCCCTCGTCTTCAACAGCAGAGGTGAACTGGAGTGTGAATCACACAAAGAGTCATAAACACACACACACACACACACACACACAGACACACAGGGACAAGATGTTACTGTACATTTCCATTCCTACACAAGGTCACACCGGTGTTGACACCACGACTCCGATAAGACGTCTGTTACGTCACGCCGATGTTTTCCTGACCTACAAACCTCCCCGGCAGAACAGACGAGGTTCCTGTCCCACCAGCTAGTTAGTTATTAGTAAGCTGTTAAACCAGCAGGACCGGTGAAACCCAGTCTACTACAGTCTACTACAGTCTACTACAGTAGATACCGAAGTCTCCCGGTCCATCATATCCTCGTTAAGCGTCCTGGACACGCTGTCCTGCTTGGCAGCCTGATGGCTGATGGGTATTACGTATCACCCCAGAACAATCCCTGCTCCCGTTCTGCCGCCGCGCCGCTTCCTTGCATAATCTGGCTAATGTTTACTGTGCCCGTTGCTCAACGCCTCCGCGGCTCGGCAACCTCCCGTTGTCATCCAGCAACAACAATGTGTGTGAACACTGTGGCTCCACGTCAGCCGATCACCCACAGGAACATGACCTCATGTAACATTCAACATTTCATATTTTTGACTTTTTTGACATTTATTTTGAGAGCTAATAGTGGAGAGAGACAGGAGAGACATTCAGCTTCACTCTGACAGCTAGCAGAGAGGAACAGCAACAAAAGGAAGCTGATGTCAAAGGGCCTGAGAAAGTGTTTTGAGGAGGCGGGGCTTAAACACACAGCGCTTAAACAGAGACGCTGCATGGAGCCGATCTCATCCGCTACTGGTCGCTGCTAATGATTCAGCTGCAGTTTCTCTGGCTGATCTGGGGTCAGGCATCCCAGCATTCCCAGTGCCTTTAATGCTGTTTGTTAGTGGAGAACTTGGTATATTGTATATTGTATATTGGTATATAGTATATTGGTATATTGTATATTGTATATTGTCAAGTCAAGTCAAGAACTTTATTTGTCACATACACATACATGTAGTGAAATGAAAAGTGGCAATGCTCACGTGAATGTGCAAGAGGGCAGTATACATAGTATTTACAGTAAAAAACCAACACAATATTTACAGTATGAAAAAAATAAAATTATAATAATTACAGTTAGAGCTCTTATATAAAACAACACAATATATACAGTAAGAGCACTTTTAAAATGAAATATAAAATATAAAATAAGAGGTAGATGGGGGAAATCGTGTGAATGTGATGAGCTATAAAGTATGTGTAGTCGTTACCTAAGTGTGTGTGTGTGTGTGTGTGTGTGTGTGTGTGTGTGTGGGTCTTGGTGGGGGTCCTGGTGAGGTCAGAGTTCACAGTCCTGATGGCCTGAGGAAAGAAACTCTGTCTCAGTCTCTCTGTTTTAGCAGCGTGACTACGGAGGCGCTGGCCTGACCGCAGCAGCTGGAACAGTCCGTTGTTGGGGTGGTGAGGATCCTTCATGATCCTGCAGGCTCTGGTTCTGCACCTCCTGGTTCTGCACCTCCTGGTGTACAAGTCCTGCAGGGTGGGGAGTGTAGCTCCAATACTCTCTGCAGAGTCTTCCTGTCCTGAGCGGTATATTGTGTTTGTGGTTTCTTCATTGATGATGAACATTGACACTACATGGTTTCTTGATGACTTGAGTGTTTGAATGTCTGTTACACTACAACTAATAACCAACTATCAGGGGACATGGATCAGATCTGAACAGTAATCAATAATGCAATCCAATAATAGATTCCCGTCTCCAGAGAGATTTGGTTTCCAAACATTCTGGATCAGAATCATCTGCAGCTCGTCGCTCGGCGTCGGTACAGGATCTAGTCTGCTGTTCGTATCTGTCAGCTGACGCTTTCAAAGTCACATCATTAGTTTTCATTCGGTGCCTTGTGGCCGAGTGTCGCTTCCAGATGGCGGAGGTCTCGTCTGGAGCCGTCTCTTCTTCTGTGGTGTTAGCTTCCCGTTGCAGCTCTGTGTTATGTTTGGCTGCTAATCAAACCAGGCTGTAAATGTGAGACGTGGAATCTGGGTCAGACGTCGAACTCTCAAACACACACACACACCAAAAGAAACATGCAGTGTGAGCAGTGGAGGGTTATGATGTTGTGTGGAACGTGATATCTGTCCAGAGACAAACTAAGGAGTAACTAAGAAATTAAATCCATTTTGGGGAAAACAAATCATTGCATGAAGTAATTGAATATCTCTGGAACACAGAGGATCAGGATCAGGATCAGGATCCAGTCGGCAGTGTTGAGATAAGATGAAACTGTAGGATGTACTGTACGATCAGCATGAAGCACTTTATTTTGAAAAGTGCCATATAAATAAAGAAATATAATAACTGATACGTTTAGCAGACTGTATGGGTGGAATGAAAGTGAGGGAAAGAATATGGATTACCTACATATATGGATTTCTTTACCTTTATTTATTTGCGGTCTTGATTGATCACTTAAACATGGATTCCCCCACGTCCTTTAAAACTAGATCATTTGTTTCCTTCCAACGGTTGGTCTGGTTTTGAACCCAAACTCTTCCTGTCCCGCCCGGCGGGGGAAAGTGACATCCTGGTGTTGAGTTGCATCAGCTGAGCGGAGCAGACCTGGAGGCGGGACTTGGGTGAGGCAGCCAGCCATTGGGCGCCCCGTCCTGTCAGTCATGCACATGGACTTGATTCTGTTGGCTGTGCTCCAACTTCACCTCATAAAAGTGAGTTAATAACAGTGGCGAGGTCATCCATCCTCCTTCCTCCATCAGAGAGACTGAAGAATATGAATCTCCACTTAAAAAAAAGATTGTGACTAAAAATGATTTCCACCGTTCCACAGAAGTCACGTCTACTGGAATAAACTGAGACCTTCTGCAGGATCTTAACTTTTTAAATGGCTGACCAGATGGAGCTCACGCAGACCGGAGGATCGAGTCTACAGATGCAGAATGATCAACTTGACAACAGGTCAGACTGTTTGGAAATCAACTCGTCATATTTGGACTCTCGGCAGCTCCACCTCTTCGGTTTGTCTCCTGGTGGAAAGGAGGAGCATGGTTCCTCATGTTTTCCTAACCGTCTTCAACCAGCAAGTGGTTGAAGGAACAGTGGTGATACACTAAGACAGTTTTGGGGCGATTTAGATTTATTCCAATATTTAAAACACACAAACAAAACTATTAAAATGTTCCCTGACAAAGCTGAAGACTCCCTGGGCACCGCTCTAAGACAGCAGGGTTGATGTTAAGGCTGCGTTCACAGCCAGCGTGTTCTGGTGGGTTTATTAACCTCTTTAGCTGGTTGGTCTCCAGGTGAGAACAACAACATTCACCAAATAACCGACGAGACGCCTGAAAACATCTCAGTCCTCTAACAAGAGAACACAAGGCATTATGGGTAGAAGAGAACTGTGGTGGTTCGTTAGGAGAGAGAACGGGATCCAACCAGCTACATGAAACCACCCCAGAACACAAGGCATTATGGGTAGAAGAGAACTAGAATTATTTACAGACTGGAACCAGGTTGGTTTGGACTCTCTAACCTGGTGGGATGACAGGTTACCAAAACTCAACCAATCAACCAGCTGCTGGGGAGTCATGGGACTTTTAAATCAAACCAAATACAAAAATACCACCAAGTCAACTTCTCCTCTCTGGGTCAGACCTGGAGGAAGATCACACCCTCAACATATGTAAAGATTAACCTCAGCGGACCTTGTTCTGTAAGTCGATGTGAACAGGGTTACTGAACTCTCTGAACTGTGATGCTAACAGAGCTTATATAATGGATGAAGACCAGGAGACCAGCAGTGACAGGAGAGTCTTTATTTGTGAACACATTGACAATGAATCTCTTGGCTGCCGTTAGAAAACGCCACATCAGACACAATCACCTTTCTACCTCTGTGCTCGACAACACTGGGTACACTTACATGCACATAACACTAGTTACTGAGATTAATTCCAATAAGGTGATAGTTTGATTAAAGTGTTTAGAAGTCCAGCACTTATCATCTCAATCTGCAACAAAAAATAAAAATTTGTGAGATCTTTTTGCTGATTGAGCTGAAATCACTTTGTTAATTGGGTTAATTGGCTTACACCGATTATGACCATAGTTTGATTAAGAGATATTAATATTATATTGCTATAACTAGGTTAAAACTGACTTGTTAGTGTGCATGTAAACATCCCCAGTGAACCGACACTGGACAGATTCAGCAGGTTAAGGTAAGACAGGAAGGATCTGAAGGAGTCTGTAGCTTGTGAAGGCAGTGGAAGCACCAACTACAGGTCACCATCGTCTGAGACTCACAGAACCTGGTAGGACACATTCTTGGCCACAGGCTTGTAAAATACCTGAACATGTATAAATATTGCATCAGTCATTCGTAGCGGAAAACAACAAAAAGAAAAAGAGTTAAAGAGTTACTCACTCTCTGATCTAACTCCTTTTATACCAAGCGGAGGTATAAAATCATCAAACAATAAAATTTAACACAATTAAGGTTCTTATATTAACCAACAGCATTCTTTGTGCCTGTTTATGTAACGTCTCCAGATAGTGCCGCTCAATGAGCTCAACGAATGCAAACAGAGCAAAACAAAAAGAAAACATTCACCGCCCACCGTCTTACTCACCCGACATTCAAGTAACAAACAATACGTCAGTGGAAACTATCAAAGAGAAAAATTCAGGTGACTCAACAGTAAAACCGACAGTGGTTTTCACAGTGCATGGGAGAGGTCAGAGGTCAGCTGAACGCTCCAATGAACTACTAGTGGACAGAAATGCAGCCCCAGGTGCTGTGACCCCGAGGGCTGAACCTCAACCTCAACGCTGACCTCTCCCAGAGGCTTGTTACCTCACCCTACACACAAATAACTGTGACACTGAACTCAGCATGGCATCTGGCAGTAATGCTTCTGTATTTCTGAAATCATACAATGGAGGTTTAACCAGGGTCAAGGGTCATGAAACTCACTCAACACATACATGACCATGGAAACTTCATGTATGTATGAAAAAGAGAAACAAAGACTGCAGCAAATTGTGGCAAACCGACGTGACCAAAAAGCAAACGAGTCCCTGATTTCCAAGTGGTGTTTGAGTGCACATGCCAGTTGTGCTGTAGACATTTTAAGTGGCACAGAAAAGCATCCCATTGGCCGAAATCTTGCACCAACAACCCATAATGTTACTCCCATCACCCAATCACACAACTGGTGCAGCACTGAACTTCAGGCTTGGTGAAAGTGCAACAGAAGGCTTTCTATTTTCTGACTTCTTCTAGTGAGATAACTGCACAAACATCCATCCACAAACCTCCTATTGTTTTTGCCATGCAGCTTGTGCCTGTTGGCCGTTCTGGTATGGTGCACATTACTACCAACTGAAGAGTAATGTCCGACGGAGGAATGCATGTGGGCCGACTGGAACAATGTGGGAGACATCATGGACCTTGGACCAGAAAAGGTAGCAGGGTGAAGTTACCAGAGAAAGAAAACATCTTGGCACCGCACAACTTCAGAAACCCCATCCTCTCCAGCTTTCTCTGAAAGTAAAACCAAAAAGCTAAGGTTCAAAGCTAAAGAGGATTTCCCTGTGAGACTTAACCGATTAAACTAGGAATGAACCAATACTTTCTGACAATGGAGAGTTTACCAGAAGATCAGTCAATTAAAAACATCTGTGACAAAATGAAGCTCAAGTTCTGATGCTTTCTCAGGCTAGTCACTGTTGTCCAACTCAAACTAGAGAGCTCCATAGGTATTTGGACGATATCCAACATTGATTTCTACACAGGCGCTCACCCTAAATAACACAAGGGACAGCTAGATCACATTCTGGGGATTGGTAAACATCCAAAGAGTTCAACAGGGAAATGATTTGGGAGAAACTAGCATGAACCTCTTGGGGTTCTGTAGCAGGATCAAGATGATTGGAGGTGGTTTGATAACTCAGACTGAGTATAAAGGCTTGATAGAAGAACCTGATGATGAGATATGAAGAGCCTCGTGGTGTTTAGGGGTTGCAGACTTTTACAACAGAATTTGAATTGTGCATTGCACAGTAAAACATTTCTAAAGAGAATTTGAAATAATTATGGCATCATAAAATGAAAGGACCGTGAAATAAAAGATCTGTACTTCTTTAACTGGTGATCTGAGAATCACAAAACACTGAATAACCCTTGTGCTCACATCAAATCATCTGATAAAACTCCCCTACCACAGAAGGGTTTGGTTGTTTTGCCGGGATTTTCCTGGTCAGGGTTCAAAGTTCGTACCTCGTTTGTTCCCATGGCAACAGGCTGACCACCTCACCTCATCCAACCCGTTTGCCATTGGTGGATCTGGAATGGAGACATGGAGGTTTTTGACACAATAAAGCCTTGTCTTTGTTTGCATTCACCTTAAATGGACCTCCTTTCATCACCAGATTCAAAGGCTGGAAACAAAACGGTTCCTGTGAGGCGACGCCTGACGAGCTGCCAGAAGCTTCTTATGAAAATACCTTGTTGACAGTAGCAGCCTGTCAAACTGATACCAGAACAGTATAAAGGGTCTAACAAAAAGTATTGGTACTTCCTCTTTATATTTCCTGTTCATTTCAGCAGATTCTTCAGTAAAAAATTGAGTGCCAAGAGTAAAAGATGAGAATGGAGTACAGGGATGTTGAGTCCATGAGGTTGTAGGTCTATGACTACGGTCTATCGATGACTCATAGCTTCTCTCTGTGCCTGACAGAGCTTCTTCTCTCATGGTCCTTGGTCCTAAGAGGACGTTGCCGACAGCTACGACTGGCTCCCTGAGCGGGGAGACCAGGTTTCATCGCCCGAGTCATCCAATTCAAAATCCTCTTTCCCGGGACACGACCCCGCCGCGTTGACCCCGCCCCCGTTGATGTCAGTCAGTGGAACGTAGGAGTAGTCGCGGTGAGCAGGGAGGCGGGCCGGCATCGACCCCCGACACGCCCGCACGAGGTGAACCACCACGCTGACCAATAGCAGAGAGGCCAGGCTGACGGTGATCATCAGCCACGTCCGCCTGGAGAGAGAGGGACAGTTTCAATCCATCAATCAATCATGACGAGAAGGAAGAAATAAGTGGACTGAAGGAAGGAAGGGGACGGCAAGTCTGAAGGACATTTGAAAAGCTCAGTTGGTTGTTTTTCTTATCTTCAGTCTAGTGGAAACACGAGAGGAGACTTTCAACCAGATTTCCCTCCTTCCAAGAACCGGGCTGACTCCCTGATCTAAGACTTCGTCAGGACCGAGTATCAGGAAGGATCATTCAGTTAGCGTTAGGTAACTCTAAATCTGAACCCAGCGTGGGTCCTGTAGTGTGTTAATAGCCAATGGGAGGCGAGAGGCAGGCGGTACCGCGCGTTGCGTTTGATTCTGCGAGTTCCTGCGAGACTAGCGTCAAGAATCTGAACCGTATGGTTTAGAACATCTAGCGTCGGCATTTTAACGATTTGAGACGGAAAAAAAACTGTCCGACCCGATTTTAAAATGTGTTTAGCGTGTTGCGTGATGTTTTCTTAAGCCAACACGCCTGGTTAAAGAGGGGTTAAAAACCGATGCGGTGAAGAGAGGGGGAAAAGACCCTGTACTTTCCTCCATCTGTGACCAGAGATCCCTTCACAAAGCGCCTGTCAGAAACCATAGCAACAACGAACAATCCCTAACTTGCATGTGAAAGGTAAGGAGGCTAATGAATGCATCCCGTCCTCAGAGTCCGGCCTCGTTTACATGTAGAGGACAGTCGGAGGCGGCGGCCAACTGCAGGTCTGGAGAGCTGGCTGTTGTTTTGTTGTACACATTAATTGGACCCATTGAACAGGACAGAGCGGCGGTTCCCCCGTCAGCCGCCGCGGCAAGCAACATGTTTGTTTGCATCTCGGACAAAACCCATATAGTCTGTCAATATTTCTCCAGTGCATTTGACATATTTTGTATATTTTTTTGTTGTTGTGATTTTTATTGGCATTTTAAGACAGTATGCATGTTCAAGCACAGTTCAAATGGATCAAACAGCAACACTGGTAGACAAAATAATAATAATAATAATAATAATAATAATAATAATAATAATAATAATAATAATAGAGAAGACAAAACAGAGAGCAAACAGACCAACAAAGGAGAGAACACATACTATCACTCTTGTTTTTGATGAACTGGCAGGTTTCCGGCTGAGCAGAAAACTCATCCGCCAGATAGTGGCTGCCAGATACGTAGGTGAGGGGGTCATCTGACTTGACCTTTGACACTTACTCTGCTAGATGAGGCTGGTCTCGGTGGGCCTCCTCCTCTCGTCTCCATGCTGTGAGCAATTGTTTGGCCAGACAATGTCCCGCTGTGGAGAGAAGAACGTCTCGGTGAATGATCTCTGAAGAGAGCAAGATGCTTCAAACAGTAGGAGCCACAGCCAGCGCCCCCTACAGGCATCTGCTTAGTACTGCTAGATAGAGGAGACTGGTGTTCTAGGTCATCCTGGTCTTCCTCAGGATGAGTAGGCTGAAGGTTGGAGGATCTTCAGGCCTTATTCAACAGAAATGGCAAATGTGATTTTTTTTGGAATAAATAAAGACGGTTTCTACTGAAAAACTTTGAATTCAATCAAATCAGAATTTAATTAAACAGAATATTTAATTAAATAAAAATATCATCTGGAAATAAACTATGATAAATAAATGATACCAATGAAGAAATGATTCACATATTGTTGTTTGTTGGCATTTTAAGGAACCTGTGATGCTGATTACCTCAACTACCCTCATATCAACAAGTATGGAGACGGTCCAACCACCAAGCTGTGAGCCTAACGAACCCCAGACTGGACCAGATTAAAGGTTCGCATTCAACTACCACTTCCAACAACCTCAACT